>CAUYSK010034386.1:0-101602 GCA_963575035.1 Avahi laniger
ACTTAAGAGCTCGAGAGAACACGGCTGATCACGGACTAGGAAGATGGCCGATCTGCCACAGCTTAGCATAACCATGGAGGGGAAGAGGGAGGAGAGATTTCTTAGCAGTTCCAGGTTTTCTGTAGGCATTTGGCTAATTAGAATGGTTAATGTAAAAAAATTAGTGGAACTAGATGAGGGCATATTGGGGAAACTAGAGCCATGTGAAACATGTGAAGCCATGTGAAACATAGCTTGTTTATTCCAGCAGCGAAGAAGCCTGGAGAGCAAGTGGCAATGAAATCATGAAAGGAGTTTTCCACAGCTTGTTGAGAATTGAATATTTTTCCTTGCAAGAAGTGGTCCAAAGCCTGGAAGATGTGGTAGTCAGTTGATGCAAGGTCTGGTGAATACAGTAAATGACAGAGAATTTTCAAATCCAGCTGATATAGTTTGAGCAGCACTGTTTGTGCAACATGTGGTCAAGCATTGTCTTACAAGAGGATTGGGCTATCTCTACTGACCAATCTTGGCTGCTTAATTGCAAGCATCCTCATCATTTCATCCAGTTGGTTGCAGTAGACATCTGCTGTAATTGACTGACTAGGTTTCATGAAGCTATAGTGGATATTAATAATACCAGTGCTGGACCACTAAACAGACACTATTAGCACTTTTTGATGAATATTCAGTTTTGGACTGTGTTCCGGCACTTCATCTTTATCCAACCATTGTGCTAAATGTTTGTAATTGTCAAAAAGAATCCATTTTTCATCACACATAACAATACAATGTAGAAATGGTTTGTCTTTATGTTGTGACAGAAAAGAAAGGCAGCTTCAAGACGATTTCTCTTCTGATGCTCATTTAATTCATACAGAACCCATCTATCCAGTTTCTTTATCTTGCCCATTTGTTTCAAATGGTCCAATATTGTTGGAATAGTAACATCAAACCTTGTTGGTAATTCATGTGTAGGTTGAGATGGATTTGCTTCCACTATAGCTTTTGACTCATCATTATCCACCATGGCCTCAAGTCACCCACGTGGCTCATTTTCAAGATTGAAATCACCAGAACGGAACTTCTCAAACCATCAAAGTACTGTGTGTTCATTAGCCACATCCTCCCAAACACTTCATTGATATTTTCAGCTGTCTGTGCTGCATTGGTTCCACCATGGAATTCATAATCGAAAATAACATAAATTTTTTACTTATTCATGGTTTCACAAAAATTGCTCTAAAAAAAATTTGAAAGATAATTACAAGCCACAACATGCCTTTGAAAGACTGAAGACATACCTTCACAATAAACATAAAACGAGAAGTATCAAAGTGAAATGTCAGAGATATCAATTGTCAAACTTAGTACTTAAGGAAATTGGACATTTCATATTTAATAACTCAATATGATGTAATGTAAGATAATATATGTCTTCTCTTCCCTACTTTTGGTACAGTTTATTAAAATTGTGCTTATCAGGAAAATGAGTAGAAATAGACCTAAGTGAGGAAAAGGCCTAGAAAACTTGGATTTAGTTTCAGCAACACCACTGAGCAGCTCTTGGCAAATTAGTTGATCTCTCTGACCTCAGGTTTCCTCCATCTTTAAATGGGAATGAAACCGCTTTCTACATCTGCTTCTTAGGAATACCAAAAGTATCAGAGGAGGTAATATAAGTAAAATGTTTTAAAGAATTGTAAAATGCTATAAAGCAGGAAACATTAGTAGCAGTCCTGAAAACATCATCTCACCTAAGGTACAAGAGAATTTATATTGGAATGAGTGGATTTTTTAAAGGTTTGTCTCATACTCAATTGTAAAACTTCATACCTGTATATTGAGGAGCAAACTAAAATTATCTGCAGCTGTTTCTAAAGACCTCAACCTTCATACAGGTGAAATATGAACCACCAAAGATAATTACTCAATTCTTTTACTATTCTCTTTTTGAAACTTACATTTCCAGAAACTCTAAAAAATGAAGGTGATAATGTTTGTTATATACCTCACCGAAAAAAATATATTTTAGGTGCCTTTTGCATTCAGGATGTAAAAATATGTCCAACTAGTTCTGAAAAATCAATATTTCCTACCTAAATGATATAACAGATAACCAAGGGGGAAAAAAAGCCACTGTTGTCCTTCTCCATTACTAATTTTCTATGCAGCAGATAGATCCGAAAACAACCTGGAGAAGAAATAGAGGAAGCAAGGCTAATGGGTGTGTGTAAATAATGCTGGGAAGTAAGAGGCATGGATGGATAGACAACTGGACTTGGACACATGTGAAAGAACACCTTGTTTCCCTAATTAATGCATTATGTAAGTTGTGCTACTGTCTGACCGTGATTGGGAAAGTGACATGTCCAGACATTGAAACTCATAATGTTGCAGTAAACCATTTGTTTGCAAATGGGAGTATGGGAGTCTTTTTTGTTTGCCCCTTTCTACTATCCCTCAGTTCCCCACGGGTTCTATATTGGATCAGACTTGCAACTATCAATCTACAAAAGGAGATTGGTTTTTAACATATTTGCTGTATGGAGCAAACTTTAAGAAAGAGCTGAAAATTATTTAATATTTTTGATTTAAATTGCCAAATTGGCATGTTCCCCAGTGTGCAGAGCAAGATTACAAAGGGATTACCAAAGAACTAGATTTCACTTTGGGGTAATAGATATGCCCACAATCTTTATTATTGTGATCATTCACAGGCGCATGCTTATGTCAAAACTTATCAAATTATACATGTTCGATATGTGCAGTTTATTGTACGTCATTTGTATATCAATAAAGCTGTTAAAAGTAATATAACAATTTTTAAATGAAAAAAGTTAATATAACCTTACACTGAATTATTCTGCAGGGAAATCAGTGGGACTATTGTTTTCTCACTCATTAAAATTTAAGTTTACTTTTTCTTTTTATCAACTCGAAGACATTCATAATGACCTTTTATTTACCAAATCTCATTTTTCTTTTACATGTATACAAGTATCCAATGAGTTATCTGTTGTCCTGCATTTGAACAACTGATTATTATGTAAATTTTATATTGCTGCATAACAAATCACCACACATTTAGCAGCTTAAAACAATACACATTTGTTATCTCAATGTTTCCGTAGGTCAGAATTCCAGGCACAGCCTAACTGGGTTCTCTGGTCAGGATCACGCAAAGTTGAAATCAAGGCATCGGCCTGGGCTATGGTCTCCTCTGAAGCTGAGAGCCCCCTTCCAAGCTCATTTCATTGTTGACAGAATTCAGTTCCTTGTGGTTGTAGGACTAAGGTCCCATTTTCTTGCTGGCTGTCAGCTGCAAATCACTGTCAGGTTCTAGCCACGTGGCACCCTCTGTGGGTAGTTCATAATGCGGTGTTGTGCTCATCTCCAGCTGCTGCTGTTGCTTATGTCTTTTAAGGCCTTATATGATTATACCAAGCCCACTCATGAAAATTCCCTTATGCCTAACTGAAAACCAACTGATTATAAACCTCAATTACCTCTACAAAATCCCTTGTGCTATAAAATGTGCTATAAAATGTAACATAATTATGAGAGCGATACCCCATTGTATTCACATGTATATGTATGTATATGTGTAGGTGCTGTGTGTGGGGGGGGTAGGTATATATGTTGTGTCTTAAGTAAATGGTTCTCCAACTTAATTCTATAGTGCGAGTTCATTTCCCAATCATTTCGTGTTGCTATTAAAATGTTTTGACTTAAAAGGATCCCTTTGCATAATGTAAAAACATAAACACATAGATTTTCCAAATTTTTTCTGTAATTATGTCATAGACAAAATAAAATAATGGCTATATATATGGATTAAGGAAATCTCAACTGACCATTACAAGTAAGTCATGTGCTCAGAGTGAGTACATAACGGTAAAAAAAGCCTATACTTCTGTAAATAAATAAATAAATCCCTTTAAAAGCTCAGCTTGCTAATGTTTCAATCTTCTTCACTCTTAAAAGCAGAGTTAATACTGCCAGGCCTTTACCTCAAACAGACCCGTGTGTACGCAGAACAGGTAGAGATCTTCCCAACATTGGACACAACCTGGCAGGCTCTGGAGCTGCTGTTGGGCTCCTAGACTTCAGAGCCAGGTGCTTATACGCCTTTTTTTAACGACTTGTCAACACAAGTAATTGGCCCAAGCTCCAGTGACTCTCAACAATGGACGAAAACTCTTTGCAAATAGGGGAGTGGGAGGAAAGAACTTAAATCAAACCCAAAGCTTAGTACCTGCCAGATTTAATCCCTTCTTCTTCTCTCCACTGACAGAGCTAATGAGTGGATTGCAAGATTTTACACCTCACCTCTGATGTTTTAAATACCTCCGATAATAATAGAAATACATTTATATAGTGCTTTATAGGTGTTGGCTCATTTAATTCTCACATCAATGTGAGAGAGAGAAGTATTAGCCATGTTTTACAGCTGTGGAAACAGACACTTGGAGAGATCAAATGACTTGTCTAAAATCACACAGCTGGTAACAGAGAGATCTCCCAACCGAAACTCCACACTCTTTCATCCACACTTTCCCAGTAGATGATAAGCCAAAACGGAATCCTGCTTTTTGGCAACAACTATACATCAATCATCAAACCAGGTAAACTGAGGCAACTTTAGCGAATAGCTGCCACCCCCACCCAGGCTTCACTAGACTGAGCCACTGTCCCTCTCCAATCTGTGACAGTACTCCCCAAATCACACCTCATTATCAAAATGTCAGAACACTGAAATGCAAACATTCATTCCCACCAACACGTAGATCAGCCCAATAACTTCAGTATTAACCTATTTATATTTTCATTTAAGAGGTCATCAGAGCCTTAAATAAGAGAAATAAAACTCTAGGGATGGAATCTCACACGTTGGGCAGCTGAGAGAAGAACATCTGGGCAAGCAGCAGGCATCCAGTGCACAGCTGCAAAGCTTTGATCACCACAGAGCTATTACAGAAATGGTTTAATTTCTAACATCATACCCTAGATATGTTAGAAAAGGAGATCTTTCCCAAAGGTTTGTCCAGATCTTCTTGTACCTCCCTAGCCCCTTACAGCATCCTCATACCAGGAGGCAAATGAATGGCCATGGTAATCACAAAGGGGAGTTAATATTTAGGCACTGATTTTGTTCAACAGTGTCATGAAAGTCTTACCATCAACAGTTCAGTCTCAGATATTTGGAATTTGTTTCTTTCTTTGCTTTCCTCCATCCACGATGATTTGAGAGACACGAATTAGGAGTTGGATATGAGACAGTGATACTTGACTCCATTCCCACCCACACTGTCCTTTCAAAATGAGACACGATTGCTCCCATTAGTAATAGAGTGGATTGTGGTGGTCACATACATAAATGCAATATGGTTTCACACCTTGTCCATTTTGAGTTACTAAGTAGGAACTCCCAAGAAGCAGCTCCATTTAAGGAAAATGCAGGTGCTTTGATACCATGCCAAGGACTACATTTTTAAAAAATAGAGTTTTCATGGCAAATCAAGGAAGCACAACTTCTTGCCATTATCAAAAAATATTTGGCATGTGACCTAACAAAAGCAGCACACACTTGACATCAAATGGAGCCCTGGTTCCCCAGTGGTATCTTCAATCACAAACCTAATCAGGCATATAACCTATTCTAAAAAGTTTAAAGAGTTCGCTAACCACAGTTTAATTGTCTTTCCAATTTTTTGCTGTGGCTGCATATTTTGGAATCCTGGAGCACAGAGCTGCTTTACAAGTTTCTTCCTTTCTACAAGAACTCCCCTAAAAATCTCTCAAAACATGTTTACTTAAACCTAAATGAGATCTCTTTAAAAATAAGGTAAGAAAAATAAAATCCATTTTAAGTACCTAGTTCCCATTGAAAAGAAGAAAAGAAAGTACGTACAAACCATGGAGGGTGTGTATAAGAAGTTGGTAGCAGGAAATCAAAGTGCGAAAGGGTGACCCATATTGAAATTGACTACGTCAGAGAATCCAAAATTAGTCCTCCAGAGTGGCATATGTAGATTTCCATGGAAAGTTTGCATCTGAATTTTGTTTGAAAGTATAATATTGACAGTAAATCAGATGCTGTGATGGAGCAATCTAACCCTGAAAAAATCTCCACATTGAGTATCCACTGATGGCTGATGCAACGTGCTCTTACACACTGGAAAAATTCTCCCAAAACTCTAACCTGATGAATTCAGAATCATTTTGGTTGCATGATGAATAAAATTTTATTATGCTCAAAGTCAATGTTCAAAAATATATGAACATCTGGAATAGAATTAAGAGCTCAGAGAGAAACCTATACATCTATGGCCAATTGATTTTCGGCATGGGTGCTAAGATCATTTACTAGAGAAAAAATAGTCTTTTCAACAAATGGTGATGGGAAAACTGGATATCCACACAAAAGAATGAAGTTAGAATCCTACCTCACATAATATACAAAAATTAACTCAAAATGGATCAACAACCTAAACATAAGAGCTAGAACTATAAAACTCTTAGAAGAAAGCATAGGGGTAATCTTCATGACCTTGGATTTGACAATAGTTTCCCAGATATGACACCCAAAACACAAGCAACAAAAATATATATATATAATTTGGACTCTATCGAAAATCACAAAAAACCACTTTTATGCATAAAAGAATATTGTCAAGAAAGTTAAAAGGCAACCTACAGAATGAGAAAATATATTTGCAAATCTTATCTTTATAAGGGATTAGTATCCAGAATATCCAAAGAACTCTTACAGCTCAATATCAAAAAGACAATGCAATCAAAAATTTAGAATGAATTTAAATAGACATTTCCCCAAAGAAGTTATACAAATGGCCAAGAAGCATCTGAAAAGATGCTCAGCATCATTAGTCATTCAAGAAATGTAAATAAAACCACAATGGGATACCACTTCACACCTACTAAGATGGATAGCATGAGAAAAATTGAAAAATAACAAATGTTGGTTAGGACATGGAGAAATTGGGACCCTTGTACATTGCTGGTGAGAATGTAAAATGGAGTAGCCGCTATGGAAAACAGTTCTGTCAGTTGCTTAAAAAGTTGAACATGGAATTATTCCAAGCAAAGTAATTCCATTCCTAGGTATATATCCAAAAGAATTGAAAACAGATACTCAGACAAGTACTTGTACACAATTGTTTATAGCAGCACTATTCACAATAGTCTAAGCCCAAATGTTCCTCAACTGATGAAAAGATTTTTAAAAATGTGATACATCTATACATTAGAATATTAAGCAATAAAAATGAATGAGGTACTAATACATGCTACAACATGAATGAACCATGAAAACATTATGCTAAGTGAAAGAAGTCAAACACAAAAGCTCACATTTTGTTAGACTCTATTTATATGAAAGATTCAAAACAGGAAAATGAATAGAAACAGAAAGTAGATTGGTGGTTGCTAAGGGCTAAAGAGAATAAGAAGTAACTGCTTAATGGGTATGGGACTTTATTTGTGAGTGATGAAAATGTTTTCAAACTAGATAGAGGTGGTGGTTGCAAACATTGCAAATGTACCAAATGTCACTGTTCAGTTTAATTTTATGTTATGTGAATTTATCCATAATAAAAAATATGCATGTGGACATCAACCAGAAAATTCTTGGAATTTCTCTTAAGAGTCAAGGATCTACTATGGATTTTAACCTCTAATCAAATTGATATTCTTATTTTCTCCTTTTACTCTGTTTTCCTTTTTGTTCAGGGGTATAATTTTTTTTGCTCTCCTTAGACTTTGGTATAACAGTACAAAACATACCTCAGAAGATGCCATCAATGACTATAGGTTCTACCCCTCTGGACAGATCTTCACTGTCTTCTGTCTTGTAAATGGAATTTGGATGTCCTCACTGAAGTAGTTGTTTATTGTTGTCAGTTGAGAATAATATCACCCATAGCTACCACTATGTGTAAGTCAGCATTCTGCGGAGAAAGAAAACTAATAGGAGATAGATAGATAGATAGATAGATAGATAGATAGATAGATAGATAATAGATAGATAGATAGATAGATAAGAGATTTATGATGAGAAATTGGCCACATGGTTATGGAGGCTGAGAAGCCCCACAATATGCCACCTGCAAGCTGAAGAACAGGAAAATCAGTGATGTAATTCAATCTGAGTTCAAAAGCCTGAGAACCTGGGAAGCAAATGATGTGATTCCCAGTCCAAAGGCCTGAGAACCAGAGGCCCTGATGTCTGAGGACAGAAGAAGATGGTTGTCCCAGCTCAAGAAGAGAAATCAAGAATTGTCCTTCTTTCCACTTTTTGTTCTATCAGGGTCCACAAAGGGAAGAATGATAACCGCAAATCTTCTTTAATCAGGGCAAATCTTCTTTATTCAGTCTACTGATTCAAGGGCTAATTTATTCTGGAAACACCTTCACAGACACACCCAGAAATACTGTTTTATTAGCTACCTACACATCCCTTAACCAAGTCAAGTTGACAGATAAAATTAACCATCACAAGAACACCTCTTGTCAACTTGGCACCCATACATATCTCCTTAAACTTTACTTATCCTTCCTCAACCAGGTAGCTGGCTGATCACCCCAGGGAATGGTGTCAAGTTTGGAGATCAGCGTTGGTCTCTGCTGGCCATAGTCTCAGTGGCGGTCTCAGTGTGGTCTCAGTGGTGGTCTCAGTGTTGGTCTCAGTGGTGGCTGTAGCCAGGTCCATCTTGGTGAGCAGAAGTCCATTTGATTGAGCCCATGTATAATCACCATCCTCTTACCATGGCCACTTTGTTCAGGAGGCCATTGACAATGACAGGGGTGGCTGGGGAAAGAAGTTGACTGGTGTCCACAGAACGGGTCCTCCTATCCACTTGATTCTTCAAGTTCTCCTCTGCTGAAGTCACCCTTTGGTGAGCATTCACATGATACACAAATAGCTTCACATTTTTTGGCTCATTCTAAGGGATATATCCACATACCTCTTCCCTCAATGTTTGTAGGGAATTTTCCAATCATGCTCCTTCCAAGTCATTGATCATCTTGCCAAACCATTGGCTACAGTTCATGAATCAGGATATAATTGCATATCTGGCCATTTCTCCTTCCAAAAACAATACACAACTAGGTGTAGTGCGCAAAGTTCTGCCCACTGAGAAGACTTCACTTCACCAATGTTCTTCAGGGATGTCCCATAGAGGGCTATAGTCCTGCAGCTGGCCACTTTGGTGACTGCATATCCTGCAGAACCATCTTAAACCAGGCCTAGATCTTCTCTTCCTCTGTCACTTGATCACAGGAAACTCTCCCAGGTGCAGGCTGGGAGAGAGAAGGCAGTGTAGCAGGAGTGGGACTGTGAATATTTAAACCACTTCTTTATGTAATTTCCTTGTGCCTCAGTGTCTGCTTGGGTCTAATCACATATATATGACTTACATTTGATGATGGAATATTGTGCATATTGTGCACACCCAACTTAATTCCTTGGTGGAAAAGATAAAACCTAGTTCATGACAGGCAGCAGGGGTTATACGGTAACTTGGTGGCCTATGGTCAAGCATTCAGCTTCTACTAAGGCCCAGTATCAGGCCAAGAGCTATTTTTCAAAAGGACAATAGGTATCTGTGGATGATGACAGAGCCTAAAGGCTTGTGCTATAGTTCACCTACAGTGGCCTAATAAAGTGTTCATCAGTTCAAGTGATGGTAGCAGGAGCTGGCAGCCATGGCATCCAGGCCACTTGCCTCTCCCTGTCTCCTCCATAAAGACATCCTCATGGCTCAGTGTGGACACAGCTCAAGAATAGGCATGTGACACAAGTCATGACAATCAGATGACTTCTCCAAGAGTTGCTAAACTCAAGCTGGAAATAAAAAACCCATTTCTCTTTGGCTAGCAAGACGTAAGCGTGGAATTCAAAAGGCTCCCTCATTACTATTTCCTCTCCATCAATTCCTCTTAACAGAATGGAGAAGAAATAGCACTCAGGGAAAAGTAAAGCAAAAGATGGCTAGAGAGCGCTCTGGTCACACATCTCTGGTTTCAAATGACAAAAGGTCAATAGCACCAAATGGTCTCTTTGACATATTCTTACATGAGCCAAGCCAAATTTTCCTACTTTTGGCAGACACTTGATACTTCTGAAGGACTTAACTCGTGTGTGTAGATAGGGCTGGTCCTATAGCTATTGCTTGTTTAACCGCAGGGAGGAATCAAGGACCAGAGTCACACGTTTCTGGTGCTACTATCTGCTCGGGCTTTGGATCCTCATCGTTTAAGGCTGGGTGAAAGAAATATCAGCCCTCACATTTCTGATCACACTCCCCAAAACTGAATTGATGTGGAAACTTCCTTGTAATAAAAGAGCTAGATGGAAGGTTTGAAATCCTCAGTGCAAGATCCCTGGAAAACTATCTTAGAATAAATTAAGGGCACATTCCTAGGCATCTCTATCCTGAATTTTGTTGTTGGAGAAGTCAATATAACTTGCCATTTATGTAACCAGCAGCGTTAGTCATACAATTCCTTGAAAACAAATAATGCCTTTCCTGGTATACACTGGGTACTCAAGATGCTTTTGCTACATGATAATCTTTTGTTGTGGAATGCTATGTTAGTTCCAGTTAAGGATATAAATGAGGATGGAATTTAAAATAGTTATGAGACAATTCCCTGGAACCGAATTAAGATGCATTGATCTTATAGGGGAAAAGAAGAAAAATGTCATCATATGTTACATTTCAAGTTTATTTGTTTCCTGTGGAAGGAAGGAGGAAACATTTATTTAAAGATCATGTAAAAGATAGATAGATAACTTTACATGCATAATTTTCTTTAATTATCATAAGCAGCATGTGAGGGGGATATTGTTAGCTGCATTATTATACACAAAGAAACTAGAACTCTGAAACATAAGTAATCTACCTAGGGTTACATAAAAAGTATGGATTCAGATGTTGCTATCTCTGACAGCAAAATCATTCTCTCCTCATTAAAAATCCTCCCTGACCTTTGATTTCAATATCTATGCCATGAAGGATTTGAACTCTATCAGCGTTGGCCGACACATAGCACACAAGCCCACTACTTCCTCAGTGGTATCCCTGGTGGCTGTTGTAAAATTCAATTATGACATTTTTCTTCTGCTGAGCTGTTATTCAGAATCCCTACAAATAGGGATTCTGCTTCAAAATTATGTCTTTTAGTCAATCAGAGGTGGCACTCATACTACATGTTTTATCCCATTCCTTTTTCTTAAAAATGACACTAAGCCCCTTCCTAGGCCACCAAATACAAGGTAAGAATTTCCAACAATAGTTCATCAATGTTTGACTTCACAATACAGATACTCTAACTATAAGGAACCTTCATCAGATAGCCATGGAGCCATGACTCCTCAAAAAAGGACCCCTTACCCCCAAAGACACCAGAGCCAGGCAGCCCTAGGGCACAGGGCAAAGTAGCCCCCGAAATGAAAATCCATGTAGAAGCTACTGTCTGGTTTTTGGCAGTTTCAGATACAACAAGATAAGTTAAGCGTGCAGTTTGAAAGGGCTCCCTCATTACTATCTGCTCTCCACCAATTCCTCTTAACAGAATGGAGCAGAAATGGCACTCAGGGAAAAGTAAAGCAAAAGTTGGCTAGAGTTCAGTGGAAGGATGAACAACAGGAAGCAGCAGGAGTTTGAGGGTTTGGCAGTCTGGGCAGGTGGGAAATGGGAGCTGGGAGGAACTGAAAGGCAATGAAGGAACCCAAAATTTCAGAAGGTTCAGGCCTCACTTTGTCATGCTTCCCTGCTGGCCTAAAGAATATGCCAAGGTGGTTTCAAGCAAAGCCTCAAATTCCAGTCTTGATGAAAGAGGTAATATTTATTTTGAATTATGTTTGCAAAAGGCTGGCAGTGGAATATAAGAGGTCAGGAAAGGTGAAGCAAAGTGGTGATATCATTTGAAGTAGAGGTTTTTTGCATAATAGAATTTTCTACTCTGTAGGGCACCGTGGAGAGTGACATTTCAAAAGAGCACAGCTAAAACAGAAGTCCATCAAATGAAGTGGATTTATCAGACTTGAGAACGTTCAAAACTTAATAACCAAAGAGCTAAGCCAGGCAATGCCTTCAGCAACATCTCTGTGCTATGTGTTCCCATCTGTAGAGTCCTACAAGTACAGAATTGGAAGTCTAACTTTCAGCTTTCAAAATTGTGTTAGCAGTTAAGTTTCATCAAATGAAACCCTATACATAAATGTACATCTAAAAGGAACCCTAACATACATGAAAAGGTGATGCAGAATGGTCCTTGTTGAAATGGTGTGTGAGCTAGAGTCTGGGACACCTGGTCTCTCCCCCTGCACTCCTGCCCAAGACTTCTTTGAAATCCTGGAGGTTTGTGGAATATATTTTGCAAACTGTTCTAAAGCCAACATCTACATTTTCCAGATAAGAAAATAAGGCATAAAGAGTTTAAATGACTTGTCTAACGTTACTCAGATATTCTGTGCTGGAATTGGGGCCCTAGCTCTCTGTCTTAATCATCACCTTCCTGACATTCATCACATTTCAGTTTCTCAAAGCTTTAGGTATAATGAATTAGACAAAATATGTACTGGCTCATGGCATAATAGAAATAGGCCTGAGTTCAAGTCCCAGCTTCACCATTCACCAATGTGACACTAAAAAGCAATGTCCTTCTCTGAGCCTTGATGTCCTCAGTTGTCAAAATTAGAGATTGATGTGATATTCTAGCGGGAAAATGAATATGTGAAAAAGCCTTAATCTCTCAGACCTTCGGCCTTTCTACTTAAAGAGGAGGAAGAAGAAAATAAATTAAAAGATGGATTTTTTTTTCTTTTAGTCTCTCCCTACTTCTCCCCTTAGTTGTGATAGTCTTTTTAATGACAATCGAAACAATAATCACTCTGACTTGTTGTGTCTGTTAACATAAAAATCGTTGGTCACTGTAACAAACCCCACAACTTCAGAAGCTTACCAAAATATGTTCATTTCTTACTCAAATCAAATATAATGTACATGCTCCTGGTCAGTGGATGGCCTTCCATGTAGCTTGACCCTCCCCTGTAGCCTCAGAATCTTCTGCCAGACCCCTGAATGCTGCCAGAGTATAGTAGAAGGCAGGATTGTGGGGGATGTTTTTATGCACAAAACCTGGAGGTGGTACTCATGGATTCTGACCATTCCATTGTCAAGACTCAGTTGTATGGTCCTAGAGAGATGCAGATCCTACAGGAACTAGGAAATACAGACCTATAGAAGTCACAATATAGAAGGAGAGCTACAAGTGTGTCAATCCTAAGTGGCATACTACTTGTCCACCATAGGGAGTTATCAAGTAAACACATCTTCCTAGAGAGGAAGCCATTCTTTGTAAATGCAACTGTAGAAATAAGAAGCATGGAGAACTCATGTTTTTCCACTTATATAATTTTATACAAGAAAAATTTCTATCTATTCAGGAAAAAAATGTATTAATAAATACATTTTTTAAAAGCCTGTACGGTCACATGCATGAGTCACATGTGGGGAAAAAATGTTGCTGCAGAAAGGAGAAAACAGGTGTGTTTTTCTTTCCCAGTCTGGGGATGCCACTGATATTTTCTGTGATCTTTTAACCATTATTTATTTTCTCCAAATATTCCATTGGTTTTTTTTCCCTGCTGCTTTTGAAAGACACTTTTAACCTAATGTATTTAGATGTTTATAAACTAATGTTTATGGACTTCAAGTTCTATGAGTCTAAAAGGGACTATTTATGTGGAAAACATTATAAGCTTAAATTGTTCCTCATTCATGAATTAATTTTCTACACATGATTTGTTTAAGCTGGTTAATCAGTAAATACTGTGCAAACAGGTGTCATCGTGATACTCAAAAGTGATGTAATATGCAAACAATTTCAAGTACATGTTCCATTCATGGTGCTTATTGATATAAATGTTTCTCTAAACTGATGTTAGATTTGTTTACATGAAAAGACCAAAAGCAACAGCTGGAACAGCCAGAGGCCAAGGCATTCATTTGGCCTGGAAGTCTGCCCACATGTCCTGCTGTTGACCACAGAACTCTCCTGCCATCTGCTTCTTGCAGGGCAGCTCCTGCCCACTCTGTAGAGCATGGACCCTAGCCTTTGCAGCCACTGGCTGAAAGCAGCGCTCACATCCTCAGGCTCTGACTGCTGTCATTCCCCACCTTCTTCCTGTGCTTGGGGACTGTCTACCTGAGCACTTCATTTCTTCTCTTCAAGGACAGCAGCAGTTCCTTGATAAGCACTGTTTCCTGTTTCAAATCTCTCGCACAGCTAGGGACCACCTGTCAGTTCCAGGGCCAGGCTTGATGGATAAAGCTAGTTCTCACTGCCATAACTTAGGGGTGATTTTTCAAAAACAGATTCATTGAAGTGTAATTGATATGCAATAAACTGCACATATTTAATGTATAAAATTTGATGAGTTAGGATATCAACTCATCAATTGAGTTGTGTACCTGTGAAACTACTACCACAATATTAAGGTAATGGATATATCTATTGCCTCCAAAAGTCTCCTTATATCTGTGTGTGCGTGTGTATGTGTAAGAACACTTAATATGAGATCTACCTTCTTAACAAAATGCTAAGCACATAATACAGTATTGTGGACCACGGACTCGATGTTGTACAACAGATCCCTGGAACTAATTCATCTTGCATTACTGAAACTTTATACCAATTGAACAACTCCCCACTTCTCCTCCTCCCCAACTCCTGGAAACCACTGTTCTATTCTCTGCTTCTATGAGTTTGACTATATTTTAGATTCCTCATGTCAGTAGAATCATGCATTGTTTTTCCTTCTGTAACTGGCTTATTTCGCTTAGCATAATATCCTCCAGTGCTATCCAGGTGGTTTCAAATGGCAGGATTTTCTTCTTTTTTAAGACTGAATAATATTCTATTATATGTATATGCCACATTTTCTTTATCTTTTTTTCTGACAATAGACATGTGGGCTGTTTAACATAGAGGTGACTTGATTCCTTGGGGCCCACAACTGGGAGTGCTCTAGCCCAACATTGTCCTATGTGTATTCCTACTAACTCTATTCCTATAAGTTGTTGACAGATATCACCAATGAAGAGGTGTGGCTGGTTCCCATAATCAAATAAGTGCTAGAAACACTCAGTGAAACAAATTAAACATGTGTCTTTAATACAGGACTTCTCAAAGTTTGAAATACACAACCATCATTATGCATCTCCAAGAGAGATGTAGCATGTAGTATCTCCCAAATGGATTTGACTTAAGCACTGTTATTGCTCAGAGATTTTCATGGAAGTAATGATGATGGGAAGACACTTCTGGGCGAAAAGGTGATCCAAGCTTTTCTGTCTCAAGTTGGCAACTCTACCCATCACAAGAGAATTTTATGATGACATTCTGATGATATCACTTTAGTCATGAAAAAGTGGTCTTGCAATTATATTTGATACCATTTCATATGATGGAAACTCCTGAACAATAGCATATGTAGCAGGCACAGGGATGTGCTGCCCAGATCCCCCTTCAAAGAAGGACTTGCTGTCCAGCTGCAGTGAGCAAATGGTCTCTTCAGGGTTTGCCTCAGCTGCAAAGAGCCACCTTGCCTAAGGCCATGCACTTCCCATGGCATGGTCTGCCAGGTGGCTGAGAATGGCAGGGGTTTAAAGGCATAGTCGTTTGCACTTAGCATGGCAAACTCTGATGTGCAATTTTTACTCCTTGCCAGGATAACTGAGGCTTTGTCAGGTCTGCTTTGCCATTCACCTCCTCCTTGTTCAATCTTGCTTCCCTGCCACGCCTTTCCTAACACAGGTATTGAGCCATAAATATCATACACTAAACTCCAAAGAACCTAACGTGAGAGTATTTCTAGAAGTGGTCAGAAGAAGCAATAATAACATGCAGTTTTGGAGCTGGATCATCCACCTTTAACCTAGTAACAGAGGACCCCATCAATAGGTGGTAGCTGGAGCGTAGACAGCTTCTGGCACAAACTGGCAGTCCAACTGTTAAGCTTTCATGGGAAGCAAATTGGGGTGGTAAATGAGCAGAAGGGAGGCACTCAGGGTGCAATGCATCAGGCATTTGAGACATGTGAAGGAAATAAGAACTATCAGGATAGCGGTATTGATGACTTTTGCAAAGCCCCACTGGCGTGCCACAGAAAGATTATGAACATGTGAGGGTGAGTAGGAAACTGAGTAAGAAATTTCACTTCCAAGAATTTGAAAGCCACGTATAAAAGACAAAGGGCCACTTTGGGTACAGAGGAATGGCCAAGAAAGTTAAGAACCAAACCCAAATCAGACAGGCTTGGTTTAAATGTGGTTAAATGCCCAATCAAGGAAGGTAGGTAAAACCAATGTCAGGGCCCTATTTGGGAAAAACTAGAACCATGACACATAGAATAGGACATACAAGTTAGTGGAGACTGTAATATTGCAGGTGTCAGTTGTGGGAACAGTTATCATGTGAAGTTTACAAAAAGCCCCATTGAGAGAATCACAACACAGCCACCTGAATATCATCACCAAGATTATGCTATTCACAACAGAGAAACACACACCTTCTGAAAAACAAACCCTGACATGTTACTAGTCTGTGGGAGGGAGAGAACACATAAGCATCAGCCACCAAATAACCAGAAAACCAGAACATCCCATCATGAGTTGCATCCTATCAGATATACCAAATCATGAAGTCCAATAGGCTCAGTGACAATTGATCAGTAGTTAGAAGCACAATATTTTGCTTCAAGCATGATCATAGATGCAGCTCAGACTCCCACAGTGACCACCACTGTTGCACAAGTGTGCCTCTCTCAGTTCACACCCGTGTCTGTGTGAGAGATCCCTTACAAACTGCTGTAGGAGGACAAAACTGAGTTGGTTTACAGATTAATTGGCTCTATATGTGGATGCAGCTGTACTACCTGCAGGGAAAGACTTACATGATGGTAGTGAGAGAAAATCCTTCCAATGGGAAGAGCCCTGGGCAGTGCATCTGGTCATTCACTTTCTCTGTTTGAAAGAGAAGAGATCCAAGTTTATATTAATAATACATATGGACTGGTGGATAGCACTGAATGGCCTGGACCACTGGCCTGGGATCTGGAAGGGAAGGGATTGGAAGATCAGGGACACAAAAGTTGGGATTTAGTCATGTGGATGAATATATGGGAATGGGCAAGAAGTGTGAAGATTGTTTTTGTGTGTTTGTTAATACCCATCAGAGAAAATGATTTATCCAGCTAACATCAGCTAGTCTCTGTCATTGGCTACCTCAGTGCTGGCACAATGGGACATAAACTAAGTGGCCACAGTGGCACAGATGGAAGCTATGCATGGGTCCAACAGCATGCACTCCATTTACAAAGGCTGATTTAGCTGTTGCTGCAACCAAATATCCAATGTGCCCACAACAGAGACCATATCACCAAGCCTCCAATATGGTACCATTCCTCAAGGACACACAAATTGGCCACTTGGTGGCAAGTTGCATACATTGGATCCTGGAAGGACCAATGGTTCTTTCTTACTGAAATAGCCACTTATTTCATGAATGGGTTTGACTTTCTAGCCACAAGGCCTAATCCACCATTACTATCCGAATAAGGAGTGCTTGCTCCAATGGCATGGGATCCCACAAATATCAAATCAGACCAGGAGATTCACATTACAGCAAAGGAAGTGCGACAGTGGGCCCATGACCATGGGATCCACTTATCCTATGATATACCACAGTACCCAGAAACTGCCAGCCCGATAGAGCACCTGGGTGGCCTGCTAAAGGCATAAAGTGCCAGCCCAAATGATAATCTGTAATGATGGGGTGCCATCCTTCTCTGTGTAGCATAAGAATCAAATCAAAAGCCTTTATAGGGCCTTGTGCCTCTGATAGGAAGAATGTCTGTGTGTAGGAACCAAAGGGTAGAGGCAGCAGGAGCCCTACTTACCGTCACTCTCTGTCGCCCACTGGGGAACTTTGTGCTTTCCATTCCTACATCTCTGGGCTCTATTCAGTTAGAAGTTCTGGTTCCCAAACCAGGGATACCCTTTCACTGCCAGGAGACACAGGAAGAGGCCCATTAAATTGTCAGCTACAGTTGCCACCTGAGAACTTTGAACTTGTATCCAAAGACCAGCAGGCAAGAAGAGAAGTCTCCATGTTGGCAGCAATAATGACCATGATCTTCAGGAGGATGTAGGGCTGTTAAACACAGGGCAGAGAGGAATACACATGGAACCCAGGTGAACCACTTGGTACACCCTTGCCCAATCTGCCCCTGATCTGTGAAGGGCATAGTGACCAGGTGCTTAGATCCTTTGAGCATGATGGCTGGGTCTCATTAACAAGTAACCCATCAAGGCAGAGGGGATAACTGAGGTGAGGGTAACCTAGAATGGACAGTGAAAGAGAGATGAACACCAACTGGTGGTTCTAAAACCAACTGCAGCAGCCTGGACTGCAGTTCAACTCACTAATCTCCCTCTTCTAATTTTCTCTCAGGAAGAGGAGCCCACTGGAATCCTGGGTGTATATGGAAGAGTGGATCTGAAGGGCACTACAGTAGACAGAGCTGCAGGACCGAGATTCTCCTTCAAGGATGTACTTGCTGCCTGGCTCATGGGTGACAGCTTGTAGTCATCAGCTCCTTCAGGATTGGCTTTAGTTGCAGAGAGGTACCTAAGGCCATGCCCTTCCCATGCAGACAACACTTGGTGACTGAAGGAGGCAGGGGTACAAAGGCTGGGTCATTTTGGCTCTATATGGAACACTCTGATGCGCAACATTCAGTCCTGAGCTCACTGCTGGGTGGATTGAAGCTTCATGGGGTCTGCCTCACAGGTCAATTTCTTCCTATGTTCAGTCCTGTTTTCTCCCCATTTTTTCACAGGTGTTGATCCCTAATAAGCATTTTGCACCCCAAACTCTATCTCAGTGTCTGATTCAAGATAATCCAACCTTTAGCATCACACAAGTGGTAGGAATAGACAAATATTCTCACCAGCAATGGGTAAGATTCACTGAGCACTAACATGCACCAGGAATTTTGCTGAGTGCTTTATAGTCACTGTATGTGTTGTTTTAGCCTAAGGAAAATGATAAACCTGCGGGGTAGATATTATTATCACCTCTACTTTACAGGTAAAGGAACTTGAGGCACAGAGAGCTAATGCAATTTGCCCAAGTTCATATTTTTAGGGACTCCGTAGCACATGTATTTCATCATTACATACATTAAAAATCAGAATAACTTGAGATAAGATTATCTTGTAGAGCTTTGTAAGCTCTGACACATTACTCAAACAGTCAGTCATCATATGTAAGTGTCAGGGTCCCTGCAGAAAGGTGATGACATACTCAAATCAAGCTGTTTAAGGACAGATTCACAAAGAAACTATTTGCAAGGGTGTAGGCTGGGTATAGGGAAACCACAAGAGATAGTGCAGTGCCCCAGGCAGGACTAGTAACAGTGGGGTGTTCTTCCCATCCCCAGGTCTGAAGGAAGAAGGGGAGGAAGTGGTCACAGGAAGCTGGAGGAAGAAAGAGCTCTGTAGTATCTGATAGATCTGATAGATCACCTTAGATTGGTGATGAAGAGGAACCAGAGAAATACAATTGCTGACTTTCTCCCTCCTCACTTTCTCTGCTCATCTCCTGCTGCCCCTCATCTGTTGAGCCTAATCAGGAGACAGAAGTCCACACAGGTCAGGCTTCCCAGGCAGAAATCAGGGTGCAGAGGGTGAACAGTGGATGAGAGGGGCAAACAGAAACCATCTAGAACACACGGCGAGGTACATAGCCGGTGAAGAAGCAGGATCCAAGCAGACCCTCAAGCAACATCTCTCCATTTAGGTGGCAGAATCGGAACTTGAATCTTCCCACCCCATCCCTAAGTGTTTCCCAACCTATTAATTTTCTTACCGCACAGGCACTTACTTACTTACAGAACAACCACACAGCCTGCACAGCTCCTGGTAGATTTGCTCATCCCTGCAGGCTCCAGCTGATTTTCAGGGGGATAATAATCCACCTCTGTGGTGGAAAGAGAGTTCATATACCTCCTTAAATAATGTCTTCATTTTCTAGAAACTTCTAACACACCACGAAAACATGAAGCAAATCCTGCTAATACTTAGGAAGACTTCCTGCTCTGAGGGGCCAAAAGAGTATATAGAAGTGAAAGAAAATCAGGGGCCTTATGCTGAAAAATTGGAAAGTTCTTTCTATTACAAAGCCAATTTCCTAGAATGAGATAAAATAGAATTGGTCTTAACACAAGGGAAAGAAAGAAGGAAAGGGTGGCACAATGGATGTTTATTGAGTATCTACAATAAGCCAGGTCTTGTACTAAATATACTGTCTTATTTAATTCTCCTCATGAGAATATATAGTAAGTATATATTAATATAGTGGGCATGTGAATTTGGCTGCTCAGGATTCATTCCTCTTCCATCTAGAAATAGAAATTAGAATCTTCTTTGGGAAATTTGTCTGTCTTCATTCTTAACCATGAAGTTGAAAGAGGTTTGCCACACTCCCATATATATAGGATTAGGACCTGACTTGCTCATGCTAATGAGTGTGTCCTATCTCCCTATATTTGTTTGCTATGGTGGTCATAATAAAATACCACAAACTGGGTGGCTTAACCAACAGAAACTTCTTTTCTCCAGTTCTGGAGGCTGGAAGCCCAAGAGCAAGGCATTAGCAGGTTCGGTTTCTTGTGAGGCCTCTCTCTGTGGCTTTCAGATGACCATCTTCACCCCTTTATCTCCACACCGTCTTCCCTCTATGCTTGTCCTAATCTCCTTTTCTTGGAAGGACACCAGTCATATTACATTTGAGCCCACCTGGATGATCTCTTTTTACCTTAGTGATCTCCTGAAAAGCTCTGTCTCCAAAGAGAGTCACGGGGGTTAGTAGTTCAATACATAAATTTGGGAGGAGACTCAGTCCAACTCACGATACTCCATTTGGCACAGTGATTGGTTCAGGGATGGAAAAGTTCCATCAGATTCCAATTAGAGTCCATGAGACTCAAAGAAATATATGTTCAGACTTCTAGGAAAGAGGAGTTTCCTCTCTTCGACTGGTTTGGTAGTATGGTAGTATGAGGAATGAGGCTTGGGGTTCCTGCAGCCACTTTCATACCATGAGGAAATTCAGCTCAAGATGAAGTCATCACATAGAGGAAGGAAGAATAAAGGATTCAGGGAAATTATAGCCCAGTATAAGGTTTAAACCTCTGGGTTTCCCCTGGACTTAAGATACTTGAGCCAATAAATTTCCTTTAGGTTTAAACCAGTTTGAGGTGGACTTCTGTTATGGCCAACATCAAAATTCCTAATTGATACAATATCATATCTTTATTTTTAAGGGTCACACACATAAGTACTAAAATTTATGTCTATATCTGGCAGATGCCAAAGTTATGGTATTTTCCACTATACTGAGTTTACTGTTTTCTTTCTTTAGAGAACTACAGGCTGCAAGCCAGTTAAAACTATGGCCTAAACTCTATTGTGCTTCTAATATCAGAATGTGACCTATTCTTCCAGAATCCATTTCCCACAACATCCTCCAAATCCAGTGTGTGAAAATGTTGCTGTAACGTCAGTCCAGCCAGTGACTCTCTGTTCCAAACTCCAGAGGAGAGTCTGGGTTCCAAAAATATCACCCATCTTGGGTAAACCTCCTAAAGACACTAACGACTTGAAATATCTCGGATTCATAGTTATTTTGAAAGGGCAATGACTTTATTGCCATCTTTCAATTCCACTGAACTCAACACATTTACTATGTCAGGTACTCTGCCACTGATAGCAGGAGCTATCAGTGACTATGACATGGTTTCTGCCCTGGGGATGCTCTCATTGGTCACAGTAAAGGAAACCTGCCAACAGCTAACAAAATACAAATAGAAATAACCAGAAACAGGATCTTTCATAGCTTGTGAATAAATATCTTTGTCCAGAGAAGCTAAGAGGAAGACACTGCCTCAGATGTGGGGTTGCTATCATCTTTGGATGGAAAGGCTAGATCATTAAGCAGTACCTGTTGGACTCTGAAATCTATTACAACTACATAGTGTTTTGCGTTTGTCCACCACTGACTTTAAAATGCTTTTAACCACAATTGCTATGAAAAAGATACAGAAAACCCTAGAGCCACATGGGATTCTAACATCTCATCATACTCTGCTCCCTTTATCGAAGGAAAAGAACAAGGTTGTAACCATAATAATCATGCAGTACAATGAAAATTACACAAAAAATCATGAAATTAAGAGCAACTAAAAAGATTTTTTTTTGGAAAATCATTTCTTTAATAATAACATGTTTTTCTTCTTGAGATAATCTGATTATGTAGTTTATACATTGAAGGGACTGTTTGGTTTTCCTCCTTTCAGTTTTGAATTGATGTTCTTATGTAAGCTAAAGACTAAATACTCATGGCCAAAAAACATGCTTAAGGGGACCCTGGATACAAATGATTTGAAATCTAAAGGGCCTAAAAATTTTACAAGTGTGGTGTTCAAATGCATAATTCA
Source organism: Avahi laniger (assembly GCA_963575035.1). Classification (NCBI taxonomy): domain Eukaryota; kingdom Metazoa; phylum Chordata; class Mammalia; order Primates; family Indriidae; genus Avahi; species Avahi laniger. Next base: position 22,574 of record CAUYSK010034386.1, read on the forward strand.
ATTATTTCTCCCTCTTATTGTTTTTATTATAGTCAAATATTTAATTAAATAATATACTTGGCAGATTATTAAGTGATATAAGAATTGTAAAATTTACTTGAAAAGCCTCTTCCATTGCAAAGCTTACAGTTTAGAGAAAATCTCACCACTTAGTATTCGTCTACTGAATCATTTTGAAAAAAAGATGATTTGTCTGCTTCCATTCAAACTGGCAGAACAAATGGTCCACCCATACAGAAAAGAACTTTACTAAAGTAGCGTTCGCTAGGGGGACGTACTTTGCTTGAATCAGCTCAATCTGAGTAGCAGCATCCTGACTACAATAGTCAGATAGGGTATACCAGGTGTGTCCCTTATCTATGGCAATACCTGGAAGGATGCTTTAACTGAGAATTATCCAGCCTTCTACATGAAATGAAAATGGCATCCATTGACCTCAGCCTAACTATACCCCCCAACCTGCACTGCTTAATGGAATTCTGATTGTGTATTTCCGATTCCTCATCCCTGTGACTCCAGGTGAACTCCTCGAAGGTTGCAGCTCAGAGAATGGCCCTACTGGATCTCTCTTGGGTCTAGGTTCTGTTTCTCCTTTTTTGTGTCCTCTTTATGTGCTGTGCCCTACAGGAGTCTGCATGCCCATGGTCACTTACCCATATCAAAGTCCAAGATTTCCAATCTGCATTTTCAAAAATCCCAGATTATCTTTACATAAGAAGCTCTATCTACTCTATTTAAAAGTGATCACTTTCCTCCAACACTATCTAGTAAATGCCTTGTGACAACATATTTGTATCCAGGAAGTGGTTTTTCATTCTCAACCACATACCTGGATACTTCCTTTTCCTCTTTGAGCACCCCATTGTCAGCTGCCTCTAGGTGTGGCTCATAGTAAGCAATGAGGGAGGGATCATAATTTACTTACTTTTAATGGAAAAAGTGACTTTCATATTGGCATTTAGGTTGAACCTGGAACAGAAATCAACATCAACCCTGGCTGCTATAGTTCATTTTACCATTTTACCATTTATTTCCCATAAGCTGTGTGAGCTACATTTGTACTTGAAAATTTTAGATGTTATTGAACATTACATTATTTGGAAAAAGATCCATGTTAGGAACTATGGAGTAATAAGATAGTACCTACTTTTGGGAAGTCACACTCTACCTGTACAGCCAAGACAAGACACATAAAATATGTCATAGCTTAGATAGCATAAAAGACTTGATATTCCTAAGAATTATGCCTGAAGACTTTCTTGCATTCTCAAATACATATATCCCATAATTCCTTTCATAAAATACAATCAAAAATGTTTAAATGGAACTTCCAGATATAAGTGATTTTCTCTATATAGGATAAAAATCATATATAATATAACCTATTTCTGGCTAAGTACAATCACTTCTTTCTAACTCACTTTTTACTCTCATTACTGGCACCATGTTTCTTTTTGGAAAAATATCTATCCTCAAAAGAAAGTTTGATGCTACAGTTGCTGAGTTCACAAAGAAAGGCAAGACATGGCTGATGAGTAGTCAGCTAGATTCAGTCACTAGCCATGTACCTCACAGTTCTTAGTGTTTAAAACAAAATCTCAGATTTCAATTTATTACCCATTGTGGACCTCTCCAGGTTGCTCAAAGTTGATTAAAATTATGTGTTAAACTTATGAATGCCAAGCTCAATTATTTACACTTAGTGTCAATGGTAGAATGGATCAAAAGTGTTTAGGGAAATATTTTGGTAGAGAATGGAATTTGAGCTGAAATGCAGGTAAAGTTAGATAGCTAGAGAAGAACAACACTGGTGGCAGCCATGAAAATGAACCTCTCAGGTCTCCTGCTGCAGGGGTCTATGCTCTGAAATTCACCATTGGATTCATGCCAAGATCATGCTCTGCATGGGCTGTTTCCAGCTCATGAATTAGTTTGGCAGGCAATCTGGAGAAGGCACAGTCCTGATGGATATGTGACTCAGATTCCTCTGATAGGCAACTTTAGCCTCCTGTTCACCCAGTGAAAACTTTTATAGAACTCAACTATAGCCCAAGAGCTTCTTTCCTTCCTTTCTTCCCTCTCTCTACTCTTAGGGGGCATACCTACATCAAAGTTATACAGTACTCTCAGCCTCCTCCTGTTCCCTCCCAATTTTCCCTCACAATAAATCTCTCATATGTCTAATCCCATTGTAGCATTTGTTTTCTGACCTCTTGGATGAACACTACTATATTTTTTTAGACTGTTCGGGAAATTTGGGAGAGAATTTTTGGTTGTCACAATGATAATGGGATTGTAGAGTAGGGACCACTACTGGAATATAGTGGATGCAGTCAAAGATGCAAATTCTTATATAATGTATGGAATGATCCCTCCCAGTGAAGAATTTCTTCACATCTTCCACAAATTTCTCAATGTCTTGCCAGATATCCATATAGATGAAACGACTGTTTCAAATTAACCAAGCCTAGACCCTAACTCCATTTAAAATATAAACATGATGTATTTTTTCTTAGTTTTAATATGTTGGATTTTCTAGGAATGTAGCTACCTTGCAAATTGAGGAAAAATTATCTGTATATTGTTGGATATTTAGTAAGAATGGCTCATAATTTCAGAAAAATCATATCACCAATAGCAATCCCACTTGTGATATTTCAGTGACCAAGGTAAATACCTGTATTGATCTGCATTTGTAGGTCTGTGTTGATTATTTATATAGGTACAAGCATGTCTTAGAATTTACTTGCACCCAAAAATGTGTATATTTTCAAACATAATATTTTATTATGTTCCTCATATTTTTCTTTTATTTTACATTTAGGGCATTATATTGGTTTCTATGAATGTAGGTGCAGGTATATTATTTAACATACTTCCATTTCAGGATAGAACAGGGAGAAGTATAAATATTCAATATATAAATAAAAAAAGTAAGAGGTGTTCAGTCTGAGAGAGTTTACCTCTGACTCGGAGTAAAAGAAGAAAAGAAGAACAAGGTAATTTTTGGAAGGAGGGTCATAAAGGTATCTTGGCAGGCGTAGATACCTTTTCCCCCTATGTCCATAGATCTGAAAGTTTTAAACCATCCTCCTCTCATAGCCTTACCTCGATGAATTTATCCTTTCCTGCAGGATCCCTGGTGAACTTTTCTGACTATTATTCCATTACAGAACTTGAGCCTTGGAAATAAATGGCTAATGGATGACAGGATCCTGGGACATTGGGTAAAGAACACTGTTCTTTTAGCTAAATGGTCCAAAGCTGTTAAGGACCATTGGTCCAGGTCACCATATAGCTGTGAGCATGCTTGCTATGTGGAAGTTGCCATAGGATTCCAATAGCTCAGAGATACATAGTAAGATCAGAGGATCTGGAACCAATCAACTTTCCCCAGCCCAATAACTGGTCTCACTTTCTTTGAACCAGATGGCCACCATTCCCAGATGTTACCTTGGTCTCATTTACACCTAATCCATTGGGCTGCCAGTTTCTGGAGTCCACACCACACTAGAAAAGTTAAGTTACACCTTGGGCTAAGAGCTGTTATGAGATCAGAATAATTTCTTACAAGATAACCAGAATGCTTATGTGTGATTCAATCCCTCTGGCTCCAACAAACATTTATAAAGTGCCCCAGGGGGCTGTATAGTTCTAGGCATCTTATAATAAGGGAATAGAATGTAGGAAAGATTTGGTTTCTGCCCTTTTGGCAAGCAGCTTAGTAAAGCCAAACCAAATGAGTATCAAGAACAATAAACCTTTACCTAGAAAAGTCTTATATCTTTAGGAGGAGAATTAACATCTCCCTGTCCTCCTAGGATTTATTAATTATGTTATTTCTTCACAGATACACCCTCTAGTACAGATACTTCAAAGTGACATTCGGAAGAGCAAGTTCTCAACTTGATGACGGAAGAGGCACCTTCAGCCTCCAGGTCTGTCCTGAGAGTTCTTTATCAATGTCCCAGAAGCTTGCTCATGTCTCTGTTGCAACATTTGTTACCAAAAATTAGATTCCTGAATTTTGAGTCACCCCCCCTCCAAAAGACTCTGTAAATTAGTTGGTTATTTATGCTTGTGGTTATTCATTTTAATTAGTACTACAATTTGAATTTTATGAAATTATGCTAAATGCTATGACACTTTGCTTCATATGGAACTGGCATCATCATATAAATAAATGAGTATTATAATTGCCTAACTGTTTCTTGCTTTGGGGAATAATATGTCTTCTCATTAAGTCTTTGCTGTTCCTTCCCTTGGAGTTAAATAGGCATAGTCGTTTTTATATGTTTTATACTCTGATCAAATGTAGAGGCTCATGTAGCCTCTGATTAAACTTCATGAATCCTCCATACAAGGTGAAATATTCCTTCCCTTTCTCCTCTTATCTCTTGGACACTATATGTCTTCACCTCGTCGGGAGTTTATGTGGCAGTATATTACACTAGATGTTTATTGACTGTTTATACAAAGGAACTGTGTCTCTGATCTCTTATTTATTCCTGTCTCCTTCTGGTACCTTAGTGTTTTACAGGGAACACAATAAAGCAAGTGGCATACTTTTAAATTCTGGGCCCAAAAGTAAAGAATTTTGAGTTGACTATGTGACCTTTCATCATTAACTGTTCATTAACCCCTCCCCCTTATCTCTCTTTCTATCAGGAGCAAAGATGAGATTTGGGGCTTTTATCCCCATTAAATACTTTTTCTTAGCTAGAAGGCTTCACTATTAACCACTTTTTCTTAGTGAACACGGACAAGAGGTTCCTTTTCCAGTAACAAGTTCATGTGGAGTGCTTCTTTGTCTCAAGAGGTCTGTGAATCAAACAGGAAGAGAGAAGAAAATATTTATCGAGTATCTACTGTGTGGCAGATAGTGTCACCACTATGAATATCTGATGGAAATGGAAACTAATGTGCTGGTGGGGGGGACTTAACCAAGGTCATGATCTAGCAAGTGGCAAACCAAATCTCTGACACCATTGTCCCCACTTTGTCCACCACTGCCTCAGAAGAAATGGGAAGGCAAGTTCATATGTGGAAAAAGACAATGGTTATGGTAACAACTAACATGTTAAGGATTTACTGTGTGCCAGGTATTAAGCGGCTTCTTTACATAAATTAACTAAATTCTAATAACAAGCCTCCCCCATCTGTTTTTTCACCTGTATGATGAAAATGAGGAAGATAGCAGGTTCTAGTATACTCTACTAATCCTCATCCTCCTTTTAGAGGTGAAGGAACAGAGGTCAGATAACTCACCTACCTAGGGTCACATAGCTAGTGAGTAGACAAATCAGAATTGCAATGTAGCTAGTCTTGTCCCAGGGTCCACGTGCTCAGTCTTAGGCTCTACTTAACCTTGGGGAAATGCATAAAGCAGTGAGTGATAGTGGAGAATGTTCTATTAAAAAGAAGGATAACTAAAAAGAGGCACACACGGCAAGATTCAACTTGTTGCCTATAAAACTCAGTGATAATTGGCATTGGCTGTGAGTACTATGGTACACTGGAGTCCTGTCCCAGTGTTAGCATCTGGAGACAATGAGCTGCCCCATATTACAGATGTTATTCACTCTAGGAGGACTATTTATTCATTGGTAACTTAACCACAAATATTCTTGAATATGTAGACAGCCCCAGCCTTTTCTCGTGGGGATCTTTTGTACTTAGAAGATCTTCTGTACATAGACGGTATCTTATATGTTGTTTCTTTTGTCCCAAATGTTGTGTCTTGTGGTTAGACGATATCTAGCAGAAGGGTCATTGAATGTGGAGTAACTTTGGATTCTCACTTGGAACCACTAAGTGTTTCTTTTCCAAAAACGCTGGTCACCAATTCCTCTCTCATTCCTCTACTATTTTCTCCCCTTAAGTTGTCCTCCTGCTACCTCCTATCTGATTCTATAGTTAACTAAACAAGAAAATCCACTCAAGATTGTGCAGAGAGAAGTGTGACACAGCTCCAATAAAATATTTAAAACTTATTTGAACCATTATTGTCATTATTACTTTTAATGTTAAAGTTATTTTTAGCATAAAACATTCTGTGAGGCTTCTCCGCCATTATGGTTGGATTACAACAAACCAACTGTAAGCCACACGTCCTTAAATATGCCTATGTAAATTTGGTGTGCCTAAAACTAGTTTCGGAAATGACGTCTTTGATGCCTCTCAATCTTCACATTTAGTTCAAACCACAATTGGTGCGTTTTTCCTGAATTATCTCAGCCAGGCCTATAGTTTCTCCACTATTTAGACCTTGCTAATCCCCAGGCAGTATTTTAAGACTCGCTGAAGACAGTCCCCCACAATTAAATAGTGTTTACATATGGCCTTCTCCAGTACCCAGGACCTGTGCCTTCATTTGCCTGATGAAGAACCCCCTTTGTAACTGATTTGGGTTGGGACTTGAAATCTTCCATTTAGTGTTTGACCCTGAGCTTTTCCCTCTAGAAATTTAGTTGTAAGAATTTGATCCAATGTTTGTCCCCATCGTTTATCTACTTTAGTCTCAGTTTCTCTTGCTACATCTCCTTTTGTGTCCTGCCAAAGACATCACACAATACTTCAAAATCTTTCTCTCCAGGCCCCATGTCTGGAGTGAAGTATGATCCCTCAAAGACTGATTTTTTTCAAGAGCATGCGAATGTATAGACCACAAAGAAGCAGAAATGAACTTCCTCATAGCTCAGGACAATAACATGAACTTAAATATCCCACTTATCTTTGCTTATCTTATGTCAGGATAAACTAGGTTGTATTATAGTAACAACTTCTGCAGGACCATTCTCCAGGTGGCTTTGGACCACCCCAGTTCTCCCCTTTTCAGTTTGTAGTTCTCAAGAATAGCAGTAGAATGTGCCGGGAATGCAGCATACTGAGAAAATGAGGAACTGGCTGGAAAAGCCTGGGCTCTGTTCTCGTTGTCCCTAGAAACAGGATGTCCTTCAATGCTTTAGCCCAGTGATTCCTATGTCCCTCAGGGTATAAAACACAAGGTGGGCTACATTTCAGGGTTCCTCAACTGAAGTGCAAGTGGGGCATGCACAGATAAGATTCCATCCAACCTGGGCAGCTTTCCTGAGCCCTGGGGGACCAGCTCATCATGTATTCTAGGCTTATTTTGTCACTTGCTGCCTACCTGAAAGTAGTAAACCTGCTACATGTAATTTGTTGTGTGTATGGGCATTCTGTCCAACCAAATTTGGGCAGGTAGTAAAAGTGTAGCTCAAAATGCAGCGCACTGACATGGTAACCAGTGCATGGTGACTTGCTTCAAAACCTCAAAATCTCAATGGCTTAAAACAACAAAAGTTTATTTCTTGCTCACACCACATGTCCGTTGAAGACTGGCTATGGGCTCTACTTTAGTGTTCTTCATTCCAGGACATAGGTTGAAAGAGACTGCATCTCAATATATTTTTCATAATCATGACAACAAGGGACAGGAGGACACTGCAGTGTTTGGGCAATTAAATGTTTCTACCCAGAAGTAGCACACATCACTCCATCTCAAATTTCATTGGTCAAAGTAAGTCCATAGCCACATCTAAGTTCAAGAAGGTGAAAAACTGGTATTTTACCATGTGTTTGGAATGACAGAGAACTGAAATGACAGTCACACCCCCAATGACTACCACACATGGCATTTATGCTCCCCAAAAGAGAAGGTTATTGGGGGTAGATATGCTGCCCCTGGATAACAAACACTCCTATGTGCAACGTTTTCCCTCTTGAGGTTTCTGAGCATCTTGGCGCCCAACCTCTCTGTGGCTGTTGCTTTGGTCTCATGCATGCATCCCTGCTCTAATCCACTATATTTAGAGAAGCAGGGCTAGTATGCTTTATTAACATGCCACAATAGCAAAATCAACCACAGCAACAGAAGACTAACTGGGACCATTTTATTAAAGTTAAATGTGTCCATGGCAGAGTGTGTATGAAACCATCTGTATATAAATGGTCCTTCTCCATCCTGTCAAGTACATTAAGACAATAGTGAACAAGAAATGCTTCCTAACTAATCTTTTCACTCCGGGCATCATAACCTTGTCTCAATTTGAAAATGAGGAAGATGATGACCATGATCATGATGACACTAGTAATGATAAGATCTACCATCTATTGAGCTACTCCTATTGGCCAGGCATATCATCTAAATGTCAAAGAGGTCAAGTTATCCAAAGTCATAGTCAGCTGTAGAGCTGACTATGATCATTGTGAAGGCCAGAACTTTTCAGACTTTAGTAAAAGAGAAGCTCTCTTTTTTTGTCTGAATGAATCACATGGTGAGCACAGCAGTTGTCAGTCTACTGAGAAAGAAGCCAGCCTAAGGATGGCATCAACACATATATCTGAGAGAATCACAAACATGTATCTAGAACCTTGATCAAACTATGCCTGAAGTTCATGATACTGGTGGACTTTTGAGTTTCATGAGTTAAGGAATTTATTTTGATATTAAGATCAGTTTAAGTTTCTATTTCTGTAATCCAAAGCAATCTAATATATATATATTCATATTCTTGCATCCTCAAGAGCTGTTGCTGCTTCAACCTAAGGCATACGAAGTGTCCAAGTTGGCTTTCACAGATTTCCAAAATGTAATTATTTATGGTAAGCCCTTTCCAGGTTTAATAATGTTAATGAAGAAGTGGAAGGTCAGGAGGGTAGCGGTATCATTCGGTGTTGACCTTCACCGTCTTGCTGATCTTCCCCTTTTCCCTTTTCCTTCCTCTTACTTGTGCCTTTGTCTCCTCTTTCCCATCTCACATAGAGCAAAATCTGAAATCTTTACAATGGCTTGTGAGGTCCCCAAAGAGGTGGCCCTCTCTTCCTCTGGTCTTGATTCCCACCACTCACTCCTCTCCTGCCACTGCAGCTTCCTTGTCCTTCTGCAAAATGCAAACTGCATTCTCATCTCAGACCTTTGCATTTGCTGTCCCACCGCCTGAAACATCCTCTCCCGACATACTATCTACATGGCCTTTCTCTGAAATCCATCCAGAGGTCTGATGAACTGTTATCTCATCTCAACTACTAGACCACATACTATAAAGTAGCTTTTCATTATTGTTGTATTATTTTGCTCTACAGAGAATCCTATCCAACATTATGTAATTTTATTTGTTTCTTCTGTCCTCCATCTATAGAATATAAACTATAAGAGAGCAAGACCTTTCTGTTTTGTTCATGCTATATACACAGAGCATCTTGCAGAAAGCCTGACGCAGCATTGATGCTTTAATAGTTGTTGAATAAATTGAATGAATGAAAGCTTGCCCATCTTCAATATGTTCCATAAAGTGTATATGTGAGTAGCTGCTTGTTACCAGGGGATGTTTTGTTTTGTTTTCTTTCTGAATTAGTGCGGTGGTGTCTGTGGCACACAGGCGTTCCAGCAAAGATTGTAAAGTACACGTTTTTGGAATCTGATGATCTCAGAATTCACTTAGAGAGTAATTCAGTAATGTTTTGGAACAGAAAGAGCATCTTTCTTGCTGGAGAGTTCTAGACAGAATGTTTCTCAGTAATACATTTGCTCATGTTGTCCACCTCTTAAGAAAATGTACCTACACAAATGCTCTCTGCCTGACGTGAAGCACCAAATGTTGTCATAATTGAGTTGGTTTTACACACAGGCCTAGGAGGTGTGTATCTGTGAGTATTTACCAAGGTTCTGCAATGAGTGCCCTATCAAAAATCTTCCATTAGAATAAGTCTTTCCATAAAAAATGCCCAGGAAGGGTGTGACCTGAGCTACCACCAAAGCAAGCTGTCTTTATTCGGAGGCATGCTTCAATCAAACAGAAGATGGAAAACAGGAAAGAGTTAGCACCTAAAGGGAAGGAGAGTAAAGTATCGTGAAGAGGGTGATGGGGTTTGCTGAGACTGAAGACAGCAATTTTCTTAAATAAAGTTCACCTGTGTACTGGAGGGACAGGTGATGGAACAAGGAAAGGAATGATTGGATACATGTCCTGAGTTTCTCATTAAATAATTTTGTGACTCTGGGCACATTTCTTAACTTCTCTGAGCCTCAGTTTCCTCATCTATTAAATAACTAGGTTGGATAAGATGGTAATTAGTGTCCCTTTCTCTCCTCTCTCCTCTGATCTGACCTCCAAGTTTTTCTTTGAGTGGCCATGCATAAAAATCTTAATCACACTAAATACCCTGGTTTCATCCCTGGTTTTCAGGTCCTAGTGGAAGCTTATCAGGATATGGGCTTGGAGAGCCATTACTGGCATTGACTTGAAGGATCTAAGAAGCACATAGGAGTGAGAAATTAGTCTATATTCTCTACATCACAAGGCAATAAATTGGATTCCCTGCCCTGAAAAGTGAGATAGAAAATCTGGGGTTTAATTAGTGGCTTTATAGTAGCCTTACAAGAGGCCTAAGAAATGTTTAATTCATTAAGCCAACACAAACTTCAGTTGAATCACACCTATTCCTGACTCAATCTCTTTTATTATTGCTAAAATACCTGGAGTCAATGCAGTTAGACTGGAGGTGGGGTGGAGACAAAGGCAGTAGTCCTAATTCCTACGTATTTATGGGGTGCCATTTGCCCAGACTTGCTGGTGTCAGATGATACCAGCTATAGGAAGCAGAAAGTGACTATTGCCCCTTTGGAAAGAGCTTCATTAACAATGAAGTTCAATGCACACTTCTACATGCAGACAGACCACAGAGTAGCCATGGTGAGAACTCTTCTTGAAGTAGGGGTTTCAAGTCATGAGCTTCTGTCATGGTTCCATGTCTGTCCAACCAGAGCCAGGGTTTTGGGAAACACAGGAAGAAGTAGTTCTTCCTTAATGTGTGAAATCTACAAGTGGCCGCCTTTGGGGCAACCATCTAACTGATGTCTGTTTGACACAACAGCTTTATGGAAACACATGTACAATGTTGCACGCATATTTCTTGGATTTGACTTACTGCTGCTGAAGTCTCAGTCCCAAATGCAATTTAAAAGTTTCTCACGCCTGAATAAGAATTATGGAGCAGGGGTGATAGGGCAACTCTGCCAAGACTCTAGGGTTATGGACGTGCAAAGACACAGGCTGAAATCACAGAGCTGACTGGCTGTGGGTTGTGTTGCACTTCTTGTAAAAGTGTGGGATCAGTGGCTGGGGAGTCATAGCTCATGAGGATGTGTGCATTTAGAAAGGGCCCCTCCCTGCCCCATCGGCCCTCATGCCTCTGACCTACACTAAGCAGTGCTTAATGCGTGCACATTTACACAAGCACGTGCAGAAGGTGCTGGGAAAATTCCAACTGGTTCCTGTTTCTTCCGGACTGTGTCTCGTTTTTTCCTCAGTGGAGACACAATGAGAATGGATGCTTTAAGCAGTAGGTGATGTAAATATTTTTCTCTTCCTCCACCTCCTTTCTAGTCTAAGTCTGACATTTTAGAAACTGTTTTCAATCATTTCAACTATGCATTTTTATAATACTTCATTTTTTATTCTCACCCACTGTATTATCTTTTCTCCAAATATATATTATTGCTTCCTTCTCTTTCTTCTACCATGTTCTCACCTTCTCAGAGATACAGCATCTGCAAAATCTTGCAAGCTTCCTGATCTTGTTGAGCATTAACATTTCTAGAACTGGAAAGAACCCAAAGGATAAATAATTGCAGTGTGAGAGGCTCTTTAAAACTAAAAGAATACTATTTTTTTTTTCAGTAATTGCAGTTAAAACACCTTACTTTTGCAAAATTTACACAAGCATGACCACTAGGGTCCCTCCAGAGCTTAGGAAGTTTCCACACAAGTGAGAGACTTTGACCTTTAAGCATCACTAACTTCACGGTAAACTCACTCCCAGTAGACTTGGCCACTTCCTTGTTTTGCTTTTAGTGTTCCTTGTATTTATTTCAATTATAGCATTTATTAAAGTAAATAGCATAAATTACTTTTAAAATGTTTTCAGTGCTAAAATGTGAGCAAAGAATCATAGATTGTCAATCCCTAAAAACTTAATACCCAGCAAGTGGTTTTCAACTGTTTTAAGATTTAATGCCAAGGATTTATTAATTGAAAGCATAAAAATACAGTTAATCTAGGTAAATTAAACTTCTAGGTTTTGTTGTAGGGATACAGACTTCCCAGATGCCAAATTGAAAAATGAGGCACCACTATAGTTGTCAGGAAAAGGAAGTGGAGGGTGTTCTGAAGTCCAGGCAGCCCTGGTACCTTCTGTTTGGAAGCTGATGTTCTACCGTCAACCTGGTATGCTCTCTGTGTCTGCTTCTAGAATTCCTGAAACCCATTTGTGACTTTCCATGGTGTCTAAGTTCAAATTCTCTGAGAATTTAATTGTCTCATTTCAGACAATTCTCATCTTCCCTCCCCCACATGCCAATCTTATCTGCTGTGTTGGGTGGGTCATTGGATGTAAGAATGACCAGTTAAATGTGCCCTACCACCTACCAGCAAGGGCTTTGAGCAAGGATCTTCCCAGAGAATGGTGAGCAGGAAGTTGCCACAGAATAAATCTATTACAGTTGCTCTGGGCCACACACACACCCTCTTTCCCATAAATCAAGTGTTCCTCTGCTTACTATGATACAGTTAGCGTCAGTTCCCTGATTTTGCTCATTATGGTATTCTAACTGTCTGGCCAGACCATTGCCTGCTGTCCAGAAATCAGAGTAAACCTTGACCTTAGGCATTTCTTCTTCCGACAAGATATACTGCGTCAATGCTGCCCACTGGGAGTGTTTACTTCTCCACTATCCCATAGTGCCCCTCCTGTGAGAGGCTGTAACATTGCAGCAATCCACTGGTGTTGGCACACTGGAGGGGATCATCTGTTCTCCAGGCTCATGTGTTTTCATCTTTTGCCTCCTGGTCATGGGGAAGCCCTCAAAAGCCAGAGGTGCTGACTGAGGTACAGATGGACAGGTGTAGACATACTGGGATTGAGCAACCTATTCCTGCAACTTGAGCACACATCCCAGAGCCCACTTCTGTACCTCATATTTCCCCTTTCTTGACAGACTACAGATGATAGAATCAGGTGGGTATGGCAGCATCTGCAGTGAATCACATATTAAGGAATCAGGGTCCTGGGAACCATTCTTATTTTGTGGGAAACTTACACATATCACAATGCCTGGCATATAGTGAGCATGTAACACATGGTAATGCTGTCATAGTCCCTTCCCTTTCTCACCTTCCTTTTTCTAAACTAGGGTGGTTGGAGTTGTGCTATTGTGATCCTATTTTACCATTAGGTATTTATTATTTCACATTCCCAAGACTTTGTGTCTGAAACAATGCAAGCACTGAGTATGCAACATTTAAAACATGGATGGCAGTATGGAGAAGCATGTTCTCATTACAGACCTAAGAGTGATGTGTTCAAAAGTGCCATTCCTAAATATGATAACACTTTAGGAATATAAAAGAGAAAAAGTTCATGTAACCATATTTAGACTATTTAATAGGCTACTTCCATCTACTTCAAAAGAATGCTTTTGTAAATCAGTAAAAATAAGAGAGGAGGTCAAAATCCACACAGAGAAGAAAATCAACAATTTTGCCAGGAGCATGGGATGGTTGTCGTATGTCCAGAATCACTCTGCTTCACTTTTTTCTGCATCCTGGAGGCTAACCTCAAGTAATGCATCATCCTAGCTTCAGGTGGGGCTCAGACAATGAAAAGTACAAGCAAGAAATGAGAGAGAAGACAAAGAAGAATAGGGCATTTATTTCTCCAGTCTTCCTTCAACCTGGCTGTCATGGGGTAGTGGGAATATAAACCATTTTGGAAAAATTTTCAGCAATATCTATTAAATTTGAACACATTCATAAGCTAGGACCCAGCAATTCCATCTTTAACTATATACCCAACAGGAATGTGTACATCTGCTCACCAAAAGACCTGGACTAGAGTGATCACAGTATTCTAGAATTAATAACTCAAGCCAAAAAACTAACCAAATGTCCATCAACAGTTGATAGAAAATTGTGATCTAGTCATACTATGAATACAGCAAAGACAGTGAATACAGCAAAGAGAGTGAATATTCTGAAAGTACAAATAATGATGTGCATAAATCTCACAAATGTAACACTGAGCTAGGGAAGTCAGATGCAAAAGATGCATCTTGTATGATTCCATTTACATGAAGTACAAAAACAGGTACCAAAAGTCATGATAGTGATTGGCCTTGGGTGTGGATATTGATTGGAAATTAACATGAGGGGGAGGTAGAGATAGGTATATTCACACCTAATGGGTGTGATGTGCACCATGTGAGGGACGGACACACTTGAAGCTCTAACTGGGTGGGGCAAAGGCAATATATGTAACCTAAACATTTATACCCCTGCAATATGCTGAAATCAAAAAAAAAAAAGAAAGAAATTAACATGAGAGAAGTTTCTAGGGTGCTAGTAAACACTGAATTTCTTGTTTTGGCTGCTGGTTGCAAGGTTGTATTTGGTTGTGAAAAATCAATTGAGCTACATATGCCAATGTATACTTTTCTTTATGTGTATTATAATTGAATGTAAAATTTTAAATTTTTTATTTAAACACCTGTACATTTCTCTACAAAGTAGAAATAAAGGATGACAATTGGGCCCTATAGTTCAGAGCTAAAGAAATTTTCATTCTATCAAGAACCAGTAATTCAAAAAATAAAATCATTCATGAGCCTTCTAAGTAGAAGGTGAATTCATTTGGAGGACATTTGTCTTTACCCTTGAAAAAGAAACATCGATGTAGTGGGTAGGGCATTGCACTTATTATACTACAAGATCCGAGTTTGATTCCCAATTCCACCCATTACTAGCTGTATGACAATAGCTAAGTTAATTTCACTCATGTCACATATGAGGAGCCCGGGACACAGAGAGGTTGGCAGTGACCTCTCTACTGCCTTAGAGAAATATTCTAAATACAAAATCAAACCAAACAGTGCAGACAAAAGCTGCTTGTAAACCACACAGTGTTATAGACCTATAAGATATCAGCTTTTATAATTAAAGAAAGGAAACATAAAATAATAAGTGGGAAAAAAAGAATCTTTAATGAAAAAAAAAATACTAAGAGAATGACAGAGACCAAAGACCCAGGGACTAGTTTTAAGCCAAGGAATCCTGATTCAGTTCTAGAGTGTAGTGTGTTTTATTAAACTAGCAAATTATTTAAGAGATTCCTAATGGCACATATTTAAAATAAAATCATATGAGCCATAAACAAAGGTAAACATTTAAAGTTTCTATTCCAGGAATTAAGAAGGTAGACTGGAGCATTCTTCATAAATGAATTTGAGACAACTCAAACCATAAGCTATTAGTATTAAAAGTTCAAAATTTAGTTATTTTTTTTTGAAAAAGATACCACACAATCAGGAAGTGCACATATCAACATACATCTTGATGAATTATCATAACCCATATTGGCCTTGTGTATCCAACACTGGGGCCAATAAATAGACCACAACCAATATCCCGGAAAATCACTCCTGCTACCCTCCCAATCCCTAGCCCCTTTCTGTCCCGAAAAGTTAGGCACTAAGAAAACTATTATAGTAACTACTCCTCTTTTCTTTATCCTTTCACGATCTAAGCCAGCCTTTCTCACTTAATTTGCCATGGACATCTTCCTATGCTAATAAATTCAGCACTCTTTTTAATGATTCTATTTTTAAAATAGAAGTACCTGAATATATTTTTGTAACTGCTCAGATTTTGAATGTCTACTTGCCATCCATATTCATGTGCACATCATTTTACTGTTCAAGTCCCTGTGAATGCCCCCAGGAGCCAGTCACCTAAATAAGGGTGGCCATTTGTCCCCAATTACATGGCCTCAGACCTATGAATTACTTTTGATTTGTTCCTTTGTTTCCTTAGTTTGTAGAAATCCTGTCACCTGGTATTTTTGCAAATCTACTGCTCATTTCCAGCACTTCTCCCTCCGTCAAAAAACTTCCCCCCAGACAGCTTATTTTCCCTAGTTAATATCTCAGACTAAATAATAATCACACAAAAACCTGGTCCTCTTTCCAGCCTGTAGAGAAGAATAATTGAGTTTTTTGTTAAAAATGCAAATTCCTAAACCCCATGACGTTTTAGATTCTGGAGGTGTGAGAAGAGGTCACAGAATCTACAGATACGCCTGGTGGTTCTGTTTTTGTCGATCTTGTCGACCAGTATTGGGTGACCACTGCTGTATACAGTCAATCAGCCCAGCTCCCAGGCCAGAAGTCTCATTCTCTATCCCATAAACTTGCACGTGCTATACATATACACACCACACACACACATATGTACACACAAAGGAAAAGAAAGAGCTCTGCAGCAATCTAGGAATTAAGAGGTAAAGTATCTCTATTCTAATTTCAGTTTTTGCACATGTTACAACAGACTTTGGATGAAGACTGCTGTGAAGGCCAGAGGACAGTATTTTCCTGAAACTGAACAGATGGCATTTAAACCTACATGCTCTCATGAGTTCACTAGTTTGTAATTTTTAAGTCTTTAAAGATTGGGAGAAATTTTCAAAAGGAAGAGATTGAGCAAGGGAAAGATGCTGGGGGATGGGAGAAAAGAAGACAGAAAACTGGACATCACAACAGGAACAGGTGTTACAAAATTTGGTTCCCAGCCCCTATAAGTAGCTGGCCAACAAAGAGACAGTGACACGGGTTCGTTATTTGTTTAATGATTGAACAATTATGTGTTGGAAATCTATTAATATACCTTCCAAGCACTGTGCAAGGTGCTGAGAACAATACGATGAACAGCAAAAACAGAGTTCTTGCCTTCATGCAGCATAAAATCTTAAGGGGATGAAAAATGCCAAACTTTAGAGCACTGGAAGTACCAGTCTCACTGTGCATTGTTCCTGTATTTTCTTTGAATTGTACGTTTGGTTCTAAATACACCAGAAGTCCAAAGGGTAATGATGAAGGAAAGAGCCTTTGGAGGGTAAAGTGCTATAAGTAAGGAACTAACTGCAAATCATGTCAGAATGAGGAAAAACTGAATATACTGGAACAGTTTAGGCTGGAAAAGATAAACACAAAGAGAAGTTCGAGAGAGATCTTCAAACATTTGAAGGAAAAACTTACAGAAGCAGGAACGAATTCACTTTGTTTCAAAACAGGCAGAAAGAACCAAGAGGGACAGGAGAATTGGACAAGGAAGTAGAGCACAGCTCCACCGCCCAAATGACTTTCGAACATGAGAGAGCAGTAATTAAATACCTGCCTGTATGTATTGTGAAATCCTCATTAATGAAGTGTTACATGAAGCTTGGGGGCCTCTGTCAGAAAGGCTTCCTGCACATAAGTGGAAAACGAGACTCAAAGTTTCCATTCGGATCTAAAGTTCTATGATTCCATAAAATAAAGGTCACAAATGAATTAAAAGTATGGTCACTTACAAAAAAATTTGTTTCAAAATTTTTGCATTTAACAAAGAGCAATCTTTCTAATCTGTATTATCTTCATGAAATCTTTTGAGTACTATTACAGAAACAGTTTTCTATAACATTAGTTCATTTACTTGCAGAAGCTATAAACTTACAGAGTATGGGCTGGATTCTGGCTTGTAGATAAATTTTGCTTAGCTGATACAGTGTCTTAAAGGTTCAATTTTCTTAGGTAGGGCATCTCATTTTGCTATTAACCCCCATCATACTTCATCTGTCCACTCTCCACACTTATTTTTCCTTCCTCACCAGTGACAGCACGTGAGTCTGTAATTCTGATTTAGAGTGAGATGTTGGAAAAAGAAAAATGAAGAACATAAGTGTGAGCCATACATTGACTTTGGTAAAAGAGGCCGTTGTCTTTTGGAGATTCCAATGTGACAGTTGGCTTCTTGATTGACTAAAAATAAGATTCGTGCATTCAGATTTGTCCTTGGGAAGTTCTTCTGCAGAAGAAAATCACAGGTAATCCATAGAAAATTTCTCAGTGGACGAGAGACCAGGAGGAAAACATTAGCATTGCAAGCTTGATTTGGGTTAGAACTAAGAGAGGGTAATGAGAAATTTAGTAACAGAGTATGTGGCTAATATGTCTCTCAACTTTGTTTTAAAACCTCAATAGTCTTAAACCCTAATCTGCAGGAGTTAGGGTTACCCTCTGAACTGGTGTGCTTGGCTTGTACCAATTGTCTTAGAGACTCATTTGACTTACTATTGATTCAGGATCTTTAATTTTTCTTTTCTAGAAAAATTATCATCAAGGCCCTGTGCAAGATTTTAAGGACAAT
Source organism: Avahi laniger (assembly GCA_963575035.1). NCBI lineage: Eukaryota > Metazoa > Chordata > Mammalia > Primates > Indriidae > Avahi > Avahi laniger. Next base: position 40,831 of record CAUYSK010034386.1, read on the forward strand.
ACAATGAACAAAAAACCAGATTTCATTGCTTTTCTAGGGGCAAAATTTACATTACATAAATTTAACCACTACAACACATAAACTTCTCTGCCATTTGGTATATTCACAATGTTGTACAATCATCACTCCATTTAGTTCCAAAACATTTTCATCAATCTAAAGGGAAACTCCACATCCATTAAATAGTTACTCCACTTTCCCCTTCCTTCAGGCCCTGGAAAATCCTAATCTGCGTTCTGTCTCTATGGATTTACCTAAGCAGGATAATTCATATAAATGGAACAATACAATATTTGACCTTTGGTGTGTCTTCTTCACTTACATAATGTTTTTCATGTTCATCCATGCTGTAGCATGTATCAAAACATCCTTTCTATGGCTGAATAATATTCTAGTAGGTGAATATACCACATTTTGCTTACCCATTCTTTGGCTAATAGACATTTGAGTTGTTTCCCTTTTTTGGTTATTTTCTCTTTTTTTATTCTAGACATCGTGTGTGCTATCTCCTTGTACTTTTGATTTGCATTTCACTAATGACTAATGATGTTGAGCATCTTTTCCTGGGCTTATTAGCCATTTGTATACCTTCATTGGAGAAATATCTATTTTCAAGTACTTTGTCCCTTTTTTAATTGGCTCATTTATCTTTTTGTTGAGTTATAGAATTTCTTTATACATTTTGAATACTAGTCTCCTATCTAAAAAATTAATTTGTAAATATTTTCTCCCATTTTGCAATTCATTTTGCTTCCTTGATAGTGTACTTTGTTGTAAAAATGTTCTTAATTTTGTTGAATTTCAATTTATCTATTTTTTTCTTTTGTTGCTTATGTTTTTGGTGTCATATATAAGAATCCATTGCCAAAGCCAATGTCAAGATTTACTCCTATTTTTTTCTTTAAGTTTTATAGTTTTATTTCTTACATTTAGGTTTTTTATTATTTTGCATTGGTTTTTTATATGGGTGTTAGGTAAAGGTCCAATTTCTTTCTTTAGAGTGCAGATATCCATTTTTCCCAGCACCAGTCGTTGAAAAAGACTATTCTTTATCTCAATAAATGTTGTTGACATCCTTCTTAAAAATTAATTGGTCATCTATGTATGGATTTATTTCTGGACTGTGAGTTCTATTCCATTGATCTAAATGCCTATCTTTATGTTAGTACCACAATGTTGTGATTATGATAGCTTTATACTAAGTTTTGAAATCAGTAAGTGTGAGTCCTCCAACTTTGCTCTTCATGACCTTGGATTGGAAAATAGTTTCCTAGATATGACACTAAAAGCAAAAACAATAACAATAACAAAAATAGATATACTAGATATCATCAAAGTTAAGAACTTTTGGGCTTCAAAGGACATTTTCAAGAAAGTGAAAATACAGTGCACAGAATGGGAGAAAAGTTTTTCAAATCATACATCTGGTCATTAAATCCAAAGAAATATTACAATTTGATAATAAAAAAGACACATAATCAAATCTTAAAATGGACAAAGAATCAAAAGGATCTAAATAGACATTTTTCCAAAGAAGGTATAAAAATGGCCAGTAAACACCAGGAAAAGATGCTCAACATCATTAGCCTTCAAGGAAATGCATATGGAAACCATGATAATACACGGCTTCAAACCCACTAACACAGCTGTAATAAAAAAGAAAGATAATAGTGTTAGGAAGGATGAGGAGAAATTGGAACACTCATACACTGCTAGTGGGAATGTAAAATGGCCCAGCTGCTGTTGGAAATAGGCTGACAGTTCTTCAAATAAACACTAAAGTACTATATGATGCAGCAATTCTGCTCCTACCTATATACCCAACACAAATAAAAACATATGTTCATTTGTCATGAATGTTCATAGCATTTTTCATAATAGCCAAAAAGTGTGACTACCCAAATATCCATCAACTGATGAATAGATAAAGTTGGCATTTTCACACAATGAAATATTTGGCAACAAAAAGAAATGAAGCATTAATGTATGCTACAACATGTATGAACCTTGAAAACATATGCTAAATGAAAATCTCAGTCACAAAGGACCATATATTTTAAGATTCCCTTTGTATGAAATTTGCAGAATAGGCAAATTTATAGAGACAATCTAGTTAAGTGGTTGCCTAAAGGTTGGGGGATGAGAAGATTAGGGGGTGATGGTTAACAGGAATGGAATTTCTTTGTGGGTTAATAAAAATGTACTAAAACTGATTACAGTGATAACTGTAAAATTTTGTGGAAATATTAAAAGCTATCCAATTGTATACTCTGAATATGTGAATTGTATGGTATGTGTATTATGTCTTGATAAAGCTATTTCAAACTAAATAGAAGTTGTATTTCCAGCAAAATTTGTTGTAAATGTAGACAGGCTTATTCTAATATTTATATGGAAAAGCAAAAGAGCAAAACAATTCTGAAAAAGAAGTGTTAATTAGTAGGAATTGAATCATTCTACCTGGTGTTAAGACTGAATTTATAGCTATAATAATCAATACAATAAGGTATTGGCAGAGGAATAGACCTGTAGATCAATAGAACACAATAGAGAATCCAGAAATAAATCAACACAAATACACTCAATTGATTTTTGACAAAGGTACAAAAGCAATTCAATGAAGAAAGGATAGTCTTTTCAACAGATGATGCTGGAACAATTGGACAACCATAGGAGAAAAAGAAAGATGCACTGAATAGAAACAATATAACAATATTTATGAAAATATTTAGACTGGAATATTTATTCCTTTCAGTATAAAAATAATTATAAACAAAAATATTATTTGGTAAAATTATCTCTGAGCTTTTCTATAGAGAAAATATTTTTTCTATTAAAAATATTATGTTCTACAGAATAGTCAGTGAAAGTATCGAAATGTCAAAGTTAATAACTATAAAATGCTACTTTAAAGACAAATTCAAGCTATTTAAAAATAATAATATGGTCATACTAAAAATATATGTTTTAGGGAAAATATCAGTGACATGGAATAAAAAAACACATTTGGCTAAAAAGGCTGATTAAAGTACCTGAATAATAACAAGAATAATTATTTTGGGTATGTCATTTTTAGTGTTTCTATAATCAACAAATACTTTTTAAAATTTTTTTGGTTTATATTAATTGATATGTATTATTTTAGAAGGAATTCTGTATATGAAAGTTATTTTTAATAGAACTGTTAATATTCAGTATTCAATAAGTAAATATTTCAAAATTATATAATTTTATCATTTTTTTTGCTCATTTTAATTTCAAATGGACAATAAATTTTATGGTCGCCTTAACAGAAGCGTTCTCTTTGGGACAAATTAACAGCAGTTACAAACTTAGAGCTCTCACATACTGAATTTCACGCAAAATTTATTGAGGCTTGGACATACAGCTAATACTTCCTGATAGAAGCATGGCTGGCTCAATTCTACAAAGGAGTATGACATAGACTTTGCTTGGGAAGTGACTCTAAAAGTCAATATTGACAGAGAAGAAAGGAGGGAGAGATAGAGGGAGGTAAAGTCAAATATTGGAGTTAAAAGATTTGGATTCTTTCCTAATAATGAGGGGTTTAGCCTGTGACCTTTGGGCAAATCATTTTGTTTCTCTGAGCTTCAGTTTCTTCATGTGTAAAATGGAGATAGTAACGATACTTACCCCTCAGGATTGCTGGGCAAGAGTATGTGTGGGAGTCTTTGGTAAACTGTGAAGTATGGGGAGGAAGGGGGTGACTATTCTGACTATCACCCTCAGCATCAGCAGCAGCCCTCCGAGAATCAAATGAGGAAGAACATTGGGAATGGCCTTTGGCCACCTGGGGAGAAAAAATGGAGGGAGTGGACAGTAAAACCATCCAGGATCAGTCAGCTCTTCTACCTAAACCTTTGGTTTGGGATCTGACCTTCAAGACAGTGCTGGTCATTTTGTGTAGGCCAGGAGTTAGAAGACACTAGCTTGCACATTGGTTCACACGTGCTTTTATAGTTCTCCACCACACACAGCTCAGCTGCCATTCAGCCCTCGTCTATGAACCACAGAAGCCCATGCCATCAATGTGTTACTGAAATTCATCTGTGTGACACCAGGGTTCCTCCTCCCTGCTCCAAGATGTCCATCCTCCCTAAGGTGGCTGACATAGGCAGAACCCACCAAGACATACCCACAGCCATAATGCAGGCCAGGTGTACCCGGTTCGGCAGTATTCTGGTTACAAGATCCCTCCCACCTGGGAGACCTGTCACAGGCCGCCACAGTCACTTCGGAGAGATTCGTAATTTGGGCCATGTTTGTTCCCCAGGATTAAGTTGTGGAGGCACAATGTTAAATCTCCACTAGTTAAATATAATTATGTTTCAGTGTTTCAAAGCCTTTGTACTTAAAATTGGTTGCATTTTGCTGTCAGCCCTGTACCCTCTCTCTTCAATCCAGCTGCCTCCTATCACTAACCCCTCACTGCCCTCCCATGCCAGTTCTTTGGGTTCTTAACCAGCTCCATTTCCTATGCTATGCCAGTCTTTCCTGATTATCTTAGCAGATGAAGCAGTCCTGGTAGTAGAATGTACCCTTCTCTTAAAGTTCACTTTAGAACTGATTTTGAGAACATCCTGTTAAAATCTCACAAATTTGAGCCTCACCTCAGCCTGAGAGAGATCCCACTTCCTCAATCATCACAGTAAACAACCAAAAAACAAGCAAACAAACAAAAAAGTTACATTACAACATGTGGAAGAATGAAATTAGAGTAGACCCTTATCTCTCGCAATATACAAAAATCAACTGAAAATGGATTAGGGACTTAAATGTAAAACCCAAAACTGTGAACCTACCAAAAGAAAACATAAGGGAAAGTCTCCATGACATTGGTCTGGGCAATGACTTTCTGGATATGACCCCAATAACACAGGCAACAAAAGCAAAAATACACAAATAGGATTACATTAAACTTAAAAGTTCTGCACAGCAAAGGAAACAATAAACAAAGTGAAGAGACAAGTTTCAGGTTAGGAGACAAGATTTGCACACCATACATCTGATGAGGGGTTAATATTCAAAATATATAAGGAACTCATACAACTCAATAACACGAAAACAAATAACCCAATTAAAAAATGGGCAAAGGACCTGAATAGACATTTCTTAAAACGAGACATATAAATGGCTCACAGGTATATTAAAAATGCTCAGTATCACTAATCAAAGAAATGCAAATCAAAACCCCAGTAACATATCACCTCACACCTGTTAGAATAGCTATTATCAAGAAGATAAAAAGTAAGTCTTTGTGAAGATTTGGAGAAAAGGGAACCTTGCACACTATTGGTGGGAGTGTCAATTTGTACAGCCATTATTGAAAATGGTATAGCGAGTCCTCAAAAAAGTTAAAAATAGAATTACCATATGACCCAATAATCCCACTACTGGGTATATATCCAAAGGGAATGAAATCAGTTTATTGAAGAGATCAGCAGTGCCATGTTTATTGCAGCACTGTTCACAATAGCCAAGATATGGAAGCAACCAGAGTCCATCAATAGATACATAATGCAAATGTGATATATACACACAATGGAATACTATTCGTAGATAAAAAAAGAACAAAATCTTGCCACTTGTGACAACATGGATGAATCTGGAGGACATTATGTTAAGTGAAATAAAGCAAGGCCCAGAAAAACAAATACTGCATGATCTTATTCATGTGGAACCTAAAAATGTTGATTTCATAGAAGCAGAGAGTAAAATGGTGGCTGTAAGAGGCTGGGGTGATGAAGGGGAGGAGGGAGCTGGGGAATATTGGTCCAAGGCTATATATTTATAGTTGAATAGGAGAACTAAGTTTAAGAGATCGCTTGTACAGCAAGATGGACATAGTTAATGATGGTATAGTATATTCTTGAAAAATGCTAAGAGAGCAGATGTTAAGTATTCTCACCATGAAAATGACAACTATGTGAAGTAACGCATTTATTAACTAGATTTAACCATTTCACAATGTATATAAACTTAAAACTATCATGTTGTACATGATACATACAATTTTATATGTCAATTTAAAAAACAAATTAACTAATTTTTTTAAAAATCACCACCTATAATGGCTTGAACATTACCCCAAATCAGAAAGAAAATGGGAAAGCGATGCCCCTTCATCAGGGTCACCTTTATCCACTAATCCATAGAGTTGAAAACAATTCAGCAGAATACTTGAGAGCCTGGGCCTTGGAGTCCAACGGACTCAGTTTGAATCTGTTCTAATCTCTACTAGTTTGTGTCACTTTGCACAAGTCATTTTTCATCCCTGAATCTGTTTCCTTACCTGTCAAATGAGGATAATATCTAAAGCTACCTCCTAGGGTTGACATATGGGTCAACTGAGATAATACACATGAAACCATTGTTATCAGAGAAATACCTGCGTAAGTAATCGATCAAGGTACGTACTCAATGTCTGTTAGTATTATAAAGTATCTAATGCATTAAAATATAACATTATAAATTATATAATTAATTAATGTCCCTGAGAAGGTAAATGGCTTGCCTTAGACCACACATTACAGCTCTGAATTTGTCAGGGTGTGAATTTGTACACGGGCTTAGAAAAGATTTCTCAACACAAAGATTAGAATAAACGAAGTGAAAAGTTTATTTTGATTTTTTCAGAGAAAGAGAGAGAGAGAGAGGGAGGGAGGGGGAGAGAGAGGAGGGAGGAGGAGAGAGAGAGAAGGGAAAGAGAGAGAGAGAGAGAGGGAGAGAGGGGAAGAGAGAGAAGGGAATGAGGCAGGGCACATGGAAGAGAGAGGAATGTGCTGGGTGCTAAGGAAAAGCAGCTTGATGATTTTAGAGGGTAAACGTTATTTTTTTTCTTTTTCCTTGTTATAGACTGATAGCAGGAATGACTGGCTCTGCCCCCCTCCCTTTTGTTTTTTCTTTTCCCTGTGAGGCCAGCTTTATCAGAGTCCTTGGAATCTGGTTCTGGGAAGAGCTGATGTTGGGCTCGCAGCCCTGCTGTCCACTCAGGACTGCTCAAGGCTGTGAAAATGAAACTCTCAAATAAAAATTGTAATCTTAAAGACAGTGAGTTGAATCCCAGGTGGTTTATCAAACAAAAGGGAAGTTATGTTATGAGTTTTCTCTTCAAAGGGGCAATTATGTGCTGTGAGTTTATTCCTCTTACTTTCTGTTTGATAGTTTATCTTTTTCTGTTAGCTAGTTTATTAGCAAGACAGTCCTTTCAGAATGAATAGCAGAGCAGGAACTTCCACCAAGCACTCATTTCACTTAACATTTATGGAAAATCGACTTACATCTAGGCACTGAGCTGAGTGCTGCAGATGCAAAGATGAATGAACTAGGTCAGTGTCCCCAGTGAGCTCACACATTAATAGAGGACATGAACCATGTGTGTAAATAATTAAAATTTGTAAAGAGAACTAAAAGAAGTACATAAAAGGAACAGAATTAGCAGAAAGAATAATTCTTTCTCCGATAAAGTGAGTCTTCACAGAGAAGTTAAGAGACTTGGTTTCAAAGAAAGCCAGACAGGCAATGTATAGAAAATAGCACTCTAGAAAAACAAAGCACATGTGCAAAAGATGTACAAACTACATGGAGGGCTAAAACTTCCTGGTCCATAGGAAAAACCTTAACATAACTAATTGATTAAATTTGCGAAGCATGAAGTAGAGGGGGGGACTGGAGGCAAAAATCTGCTGAAATGCTCTCCAGCTCATCCTCCTCACCCTTGTCTTGCCATAATAGACTCGACAATAACTGAAATCAAATCAAAAGTTCCTAGAAGATGGAAGGATATAATTGTTATGGCAATAAACATTGCTTGGGAAGTAGCAGGGATGGTTATCCAGAATCTCCCTGCTTAACTGACAGTACTCTCATTTATCCTTTAGGTCAGCAAGAGGAGCTGCAGTCAAAAGTCAAAACCAACTCAAGGCAACACTGAAGATGCACAAGCAACAAAGAGCTGCATCTTGGAACCCTTTTTAGACAGGGGGAGTGACATGATCACCAGCTCCTGCCTCATGCCCTTAGAGCATAATCACACCCCATGATGACCTGCATGATCTTGCTTTGGCCCCACTCTCCAAGTGCATCTCATCCCTTTCCCTCCCACTTTCCCAACCTGGCCTTCTCTCCGTTCTGAAAATGAATCATTTCTTCCTTGCTTCTGGTCCTTCATCCCTGCTGATCCTTTTGCCTGGAATGCTCAGTGTTTTCATGGCTTCCTTCTGCTCATCTGTTCCTCTTCACAGTCTCAGATCTAAGCATCACCTGTCCCTAATGAAATTACAAAAAAGACTAACACCCTACACATGTATCGTCTAGCATATCATCATACATTGTTTTCAAGAAATTTATCAAACTCTGTAATTATATTTTTGTGTTTAATTATTTTGATGTCCTTCACTGCCTTGTGAGTTTTGTGAAAGCAGCAATCATATTAGTCTCATTGGCTTATAACCCAACACCTAACCCAGTGCCTGGCCTATAGAGTACTCAAGATTTATATTTTGAATGAAGGGAAGGTAGGATTTAAGGAGCAACTTTGTGGGAAGGGTAGAGGCAGGATGGGAGATTTGTATCTCCACAGCCTGGTGCCAAAGGTGACCTTTGGAGTCTTGCAGAGCTGAGCTTGAATCCTACTTCCTCCATATGTTACCTGTTCGCTTTGGGGCAAATTGTTTGTCTTTTTGGTATCTACCTCAGACTCCTCATCTCTAAAGTAGGGGTAATAATACTTATGGAAGGTTTTTAGACTGACAAGACACTAAATTATGCTAAATCGTCTAGGTCAATCCTTGACCACTTCCCTTTAAACTCCACCCTTACAGAGCTCAACCCCAAATCTCAGGTTGAGGTTCATACAACATTATGGTGGGAAGGAATGAGAGACAACAGTCCTCAAAATGAAAATCGGGGCATGAGGGCGTAACATAAAAGAGTAATTTCATTTGGGGCCAGTGAATAATTATTCTACTCTTCAACTTACCTGGAACTAGGAGTATTCCTAGGGGAAATGTTGATATGTTAGAGATGGTAATTTTTATGGAATAATCTCTGCAAAGTAACAGCCCATGATTCTGACCCAGGCCATATTTAAACTGGTCAAAGAATCCAAACACAAGCTCTTCCAGCATCACTCTTACAGCTCAGCTTTGAGCCCTGTGAAACATTATCGTTCATCTCTCACGCTCACTTTGATTCACCCCGGTTCCATCTTCTGATTGTAAGATAATGCACCCTGGTAACTGAGCTGCTGCTACTTGATGCCAAGGATGCCTGAAAGGAAGCAGCATTTATCCCAGCAACAGCATCCCCATTAATCACCTGGACAAGACACTGAGATCAGATGCATTCTTCCCTGTTAACAAGCAAGTACAAGAGGGGCTATGGGACCATCCACAACCTGGGCTAGGTGAATGAAACTGAAAGCAACTCCGGGTGGGTTTTATACACTCTATTTTGCCACCATCCCCACACCCCTCCACCCGCTTTGAAAAGTTTTCATTCACTCGGAACACTGCTCACATTGCTCCTGCTTGACTGAATTTGACAAATCCTACCACTTTCTGAGAGATTTTCTTCCCCTCTGGTGCTGTCTGTGATCACCTGTGATGGAGATGATAAGCAATTATTTCCCTCTTCTTCCCTGGCTCCAAACTCTGCTACCTCCACCCAAAATAAATTGTTACAGTCACGAGAAACTTTTTATTAAACAAACAAAAAAACAAAACAAAAACCCAAAAAGCACTGTGACCACAGAACTGTGACTAATAATGGAATTTAGCAAGAAGTCAGCTCCAGTTTCATGAGGCTGTACTAAGAGTTTGGGAATATTTTGCTGCTAAAGCTCATGATGAATGACTCTAGGAGGAAAGTGTTGCTATTTCTTATGCTTCTTCTGTTTCCGTGTAAGTTTCATGCTGGAGATAATAGGGAGTGGCATGTAAGCATATATCAAACTTTCTTTTGACAAAGATAAGCCACCAACACATCAGTCCTAACATCAGAGAGCTGCTGGACTGTGGGTCAAATGTGATTTGGAAAGGGGAGCTATCAGGAGAGAATTATAAATCACTTTACTTTCCCTATGTTTAGACTGAACCCATCAACTCTCCCAAGAGGCTAAGCAAAGTGTACCTAGCAGTAAAAAGAAACTCAATCCTGTGTGTTTGAGCCAACTCATTTTTGGTAATTTTTTTCTTCATACAGTTTCAACCTTTCAGAGAAGTTGCAAAGATGATATAAAGAATTTGTGTATACCCTTTTCCCAAATTCAACAATTATTTACATTTCGCTCAGTTTGCCTTATCATTTGTTTGCTTGTGTGTGTAATTTCTTAAACCATTTGAAAGTTGCACACATCACACCCCTAAATATTTCAGAATGCATTTCCTAAGAACAACCACAATACAACTGTCAAAATCAGGAAACTTGACATTGTTATACTACTGTTATCTATCTAATCCACAGTTCATATTCAAATTTTGCAATTGTTCCAATAATGTCCTTTAAAGTTTTTTTTTTTAAATCCCAGTCCAAAATCTAATCCAAGAATCCAGGATCATTCATTGCATTTAGTTGTCATGTATCTTTAGGGTTTTGAAATCTGAAAAATTTCCTCAGTTTTTCTTTCATGACCTTCACATTTTAAAGAGTGCAGGAAAATTATTTTATAGATTATTCCTCAATTTGATTTTGTTTGCTCTTTGTCCATGATTATATTATCATTTTTTTTATTTCAGCATATCATGGGGGTACAGATGTTTAGGTTACATATGTTGCCCTTGCCCCCCACCAAGTCCAAGTTTCAAATACGTCCATTCTTCGTATCCTTTTTTTTTTTTCTGTCAGTATACTAAAGAAATAGCCCTGGAAAAGTGGAGGTAGAAATTTCCAGAACTCTTATGAACCAATGATCTAGTTCTGATTCCTACTATTCTAAATGGAAACACTTCCTAACACATGAGGCATCAGGTAAGGTCCTTGGCAGGTGAGTGCTTACTAGTAAGGACTTATCAGGTGAATCCTTAACACTAGTGTCAAATTTACATTAAACTAAAGGCTTTTCTGAACCTGCTTTGACAAAGTCAAAAAGTAAATTTCAAAAGGATTAAACTGATTCCAAAAAAAAATCCAAAAATACTTTTAAAAATGCAAAAGAACGTAGCACCACACAATGTAAAATACATAATTTTTAATAAAGATCAAAAATTATCAATTATGCAAAAAAGCAGAAAAATATGGCCAACAACCAAAAAAATTCAATAAAAGTATACTCAGAAATGACATAGATTATAGAATTCAGCAGACAAGAGAGTTAAAACAGAAATGAAACACTTGAAAGCCCCAACTAATTTTTAGAGATAAAAATACAACATAGGAATTGAAAAATTAATATCATATTAGACACTGTAGAAGAAAAGGTTGGCAAACCAGAAGACATAGCTATAGAAATTATCCATAATGAAATAAAAATTACATAGACTTAAATAATAAACAGAACACCAACAACCCCAAGGGCAATATCACACAATCTAATATATGTGTAATTAGAGCCTTTGAGTGAAGGGTGGGCAGGGAAAAATACACTAAAAAATGACAGAATATTTTCAAAATTTGAAGAAAACTGTAAGCATACAGATCCAAAACAGTCAACAAACTCAAAGCAGAAGAAACAAAGAAATCATCAGCAAGGCATATCATAACCAAATTTTTTAAAATAAGTGATAAAGAGATATAGCCAGAGAAAGACAAGACTAAAAGGAAACCTCATGTTAGAAGTAACTCAAGTCAGAAGAGAATACAATGAACTCTTTAAAAATAACTGTCAATCTGGAATATCTTCCAAATCAAAGATAAAGATTTTTTTTCTAACATAAACAAGCTGAAATAAATCACCACCAGAAGACCGACACTATAAAAAATATTAAAGGAAGTCCTTTGGACGTAAGTATATGACACCAGATGGAAATGTGGGGTTATGCAAAGGAAAGAAGTACTCGGGAAATAGTAAATATATAAGTGAATATAAAGGGAAATTTTTCATTAATTCCCTGAAAATATAAATAACTATGCAAAGCAATAACAACAAAATAATAATGTATTGTGAGGTGTATAGCATATATACAATGATAAAAATAGTGTATATAATATTGTCTGGGGGGGTTAAATAGATATGTGCCTTGTAATGTTCTTATACTGTGTGCAAAGTTATATAATATGTTAAGCTGTTAAGCACAAAATGAATACTGTAAACCCTAGAGCAATCACTAAGGACATGAAATGAGATTATAAAAATAATCAATTTATCCAAACGAACAGATGAGACAAATAGGACACAAATGGTAATATGGTAGATTTAACACAACCATATTGATAATCACATTAAATGTAAGTGTTCTAAATACTTCATCAAAAAGAGACTCCCGGATAGAAGGCTTCCATATATTGTCTACATCAAGTCCATTTAAATATAAATACAGGTATTAATAATTGTGAGTGGAAGGGGTAGAGCAAGATGACTGATCATCCCTCCTTGTGAACAAAAAACTCAACAACTATCCATGCAAGCTAGCACCTTCAGAAGAACCAAAAAGCAGGTGAGCAATCATACTACCTGGTTTTAAAGTTATATCAAGGAAAGAGGAACTGAAGAGAGCAGAAAAGACAATCTTGCATTCCCCATGCCAAACCTACCCTACCCAGGAGGGGTGCCAGCATGCTGTGTGCAAGAGGGAGGGAGAGTGAAGTAAATGTGGGGCTTTTCATTGAAACTCAGGGCTTTCCCCGCATAGGGGAATGTGGCACAGAACAGAATTCTGCCAGAGCCCACAGAGGAAGCATTTAGACCAGCCAGGCCATAGAAAAATCCTCTGCTCTGAAACTTGAGTTCTAGCTAGCCCCACCACCAGTAGACAAAAAGCAGCCTGGGTCCTAGAGTAAATACCTAAGGCAGTTGGGTCACAAAGGCTGCAGCCTTTGGACAATTCCTGCAGCTGTGTTGGCTTGGAGCCAGTAGACTTGGGGTGTACATGACCCAGTGAGACAACACTAAGGGCAGCCAAGCCAGTGCCTATGTCACTCCTACACCAACTACAGACATCGAAGCTAAGGGAGTTTTCTTCCACTTGGGAAAGGAAAGGGAAAAGTTCCAAGGGCTTTGTTTTACAACTTGGGTACTAGCTCAGCCACAGTAAAATAAAGTACCAAGCAGACTCCTGAGGCCCCTGAGTCCAGGCTTACATCCTGGACAGCATTTCTGGACTTACCCTGGCCCAGAATGAAACATGCTGCCCTGAAGGGAAGGACCTAGTCCTGGCAGGATTGACCACTTGCTCACTGAAGAGCCCTTGGTCTTTGAATAATCATCAGAGGTAGCCAGGCAACAGTCACCATGGGCTTTGGGTGAGACTGGGCTGCCTTTAGGTATGACCTGACACTGGCAGCAATGAGGAAGTACCTATGAAACTCCTCCTGCAACCCCAGCAGCCCAAAACAAAGAGTAATGGAAGACAGTGAGAGACTTTGCCTAGTAATCCAGGGAATGTTCTGGTATCTACCTACGTACCCCCAGGTGGTACCACCAGGAGTCTGCATCCGTCACTGTATTGTTGGGCTTGGGGCACCCCAAGTGCTGATATGGCTACAGTGACCAAAGACTTAGATCACAACATTCAATTCCCTTTGAATATCTGGAAAGCCTTCTCAAAAACAATGGGTTCAAACAAGACCAGGCTGTGAAGATTAATGTAAATACCTAATTCTTTGATTCCCAGACATTGAAGAATATCCACAAGCATCAAGATACCAAGGAAAACATGACCTTACCAAACAACTACATAAGAAACCAGTGGCCAATCCAGGAGCAATGGAGATATATGACCTTTCAGACAAAGAATTCAAAATAGCTGTCCTGTAGAAGCTCAGTGAACTTCAAGACAACAAAGAGAAGGAACTTAGAAGCCTATCAGGGAAATTTAGCCAAGATATTGAAATAATAAAAAAAAAATCAAGCAGAAATTCTGGAGCATAAGGATTCAATCGACAAACGAGAACTGCATCAAAGTCTCTCAACAGCAGAATTGACCAAGCAAAAGAAAGAATTAGTGAGCTTGAAGACAGGCTATTTGAAAATACAAAAAAGAGAAAAAAGAAAAAATAACAAAAAAGAGTTTTAAAAAATTAAGCACATTTAAAAGATCTAGAAAAAAAATCAAAAGGGAAAATCTAAGAGTTATGGGCCTTAAAGAGGACGTAGAGAAAGAAATTGGGGTAGAAGGTTTGTTCAAGGAAATAAAAACAGAATTCTCTAAACCTAGAGAAAGATAACCAATATTCAGGTATAAGAAGGTCATAGAACACCAAGCAGATTTAACCCAAATAAGACAACCTCAAAGCATATAATAATCAAGCTGCAAAGGTTGTAGATAAAGGAGAGATCCTAAGGAAAGCAAGAAAAAAGAAAAAGTTAACATATAAAGGAGCTCCAATATGTCTGGCAGCAGACTTCTCAATGGAAATCTTACAAGCCAGGAGAGAGTGACATGACATATTCAAAGTGCTGAAGGAAAATAACCTTAACCTAGATTGTTAGATCCTGCAAAAATATCCTTCAAACATGTAGAAGAAATAAAGACTTTCACAGACAAACAAAAGCTGAGGGATTTCATCAACACAAGACTCATCATATAAGAAATATTAAAAGGAGTTCTTCATCTAAAGGAAAAGGACACTAATGAACAACAATAAATCATCTGAAGGTGTACAACTCACTGGTAACAGCAGGTACCCAAGTACACAATACTCTATTGCTGTATTTGCAGTGTATAAACCACTTATATTTTGAGTAGGAGGACTAAATGATGAACCTACCAAAAGTAACTACAGTTTTTTGAAAGATAGATAATATAAAAAGATATGGGAGGAAATAATAAAAAGTTAAAAAGGAGCAGGGGATGGAGTTAAAGCATAGAATTTCTGTTAGATTTATCTTTGTTTGTTTATTTGTTTGTAAGCAGAGTTGTTATATGTTTAAAATAATTGGTTATAAAATGTTTTTTCCAAGCCTCATGATAACCTCAAATCAAAAAACCTACAACAGTAAAGAAAAAATAAAAAGAAAGAAATTAAAACTCACTACCAGAGAAAATAATTTTTACCAAAGGTGGACAGGAAGAAAATAAGAAAGAAAAAAAGGACCACAAAACAACCAGAAATCAAATAACAATATGGCAGTAGTAAGTCTTTATCTAACAATAATAACATTGAATATGAATGAACTAACCTCTCCAATCAAAAGACAAGTGGCTGATGGAGAAAAAAAAAACAAGAGCCAGCTATATATTGTCAGCAAGAAACGCACTTCACCTATAAAGACATATATAGACTGAAAATAAAGGGATAGAAAAAGATATTCCATGCAAATGGAAACCACAAAAGAGTAGGAGTAGCTACACTTCTTTCAGATAAAATAGATTTCAAGACAAAAACTGTAAAAAGAGATAAAGAAAGTCATGATATAATAATAAAGCCATCAATTTAGCAAGAGGATATAACAATTCTAAATATATGTGCACCCAACACCATAGTACCCAGATATATAAACCAAACATTATCAGAGCTAAAGAGATCGAAAAGTCCTAATAAAATAATCACTGGAGACCTCAACATTCCTCTTTCAGCATTGAAAATTTCATCCAGACAGAAAATCAACAAATAAACGTTGGACTTAATCAGCATCAAATGGACCTAATAGATATTTACAGAATGTTTCATCTAACAGCTGCAGAAGTCACATTCTTCTCCTCAGCTCATAGATCATTCTAAAGAGTAGACCATACGTTAGGCCACAGAACAAGTCTCAAAAAATTCAAAGAAATTGAAATCATACCAAGTATTTTCTCTAACTGCAATGGAATGAAACTAGAAATCAATAACAAGAACACTGGAAACTATACAAACAATTGGAAATTAATCAATATGCCCCTGAATGACCAGTGGGTCAATGAAGAGAATAAGAATATAAAAATTCGAAATAAAAAAAGAATAAGGGGTTAATATACAACTTATTGAAATTACAAAAAAAAATTCTTGAAACAAATGAAAATTTAAAAATTTCTTGAAACAAATGAAAATGAAAACACAATATATCCAAAACTATGGGATACAGAAAAGCAGAAATAAGAGGAAAATTTATAGCAATAAATGCCTACCATCAAAAAAGTAGAAAAGGTTCAAATAAACAACCTAATGATGCATTTCAAAGAACTAGACAAATAAGAGCAAACCAAATCCAAAATTAATAGAAGAAAAGAAACAATAAAGATCAGAGCAGAAATAAATGAAATTGAAACAAAAAATAATACAAAAGATCAATTAAACAAAAGTTGTTTTTTTTGAAAACATAAACAAAATTGGCACACCTTTAGCCAGACTAAGAAAAAAAAGAGAGAAGACCCAAACAAATAAAATTAGAGATGAAAAAGGAAACATTACAAATGATGTAGCAGAAATTCAAAGGATCATTAGAGACTGCTATGAGCAACTATGTCCCAATGAATTGCACAACTTAGAAGAAATGGATAAATTCCTAGACATGTAAAACCTACCAACATTGAACCAGGAAGAAATCCAAAACCTAAATAAAACAATAACAAGTAACGAGGTAGAATCAGTAATAAAAAAAATCTTCTATCAAAGAAAAGCCCAGGATTCGATGGTTTCACTGCCAAATTCTAACAACTATTCAAAGAAGTAATATCATTTCTACCTAACTGTTCCAAAAAAATCAAGGTGGAGGGAATACTCCCAAATTCATTCTACAAGGCCTGTATCACCCTGATACCAAAATCAGACAAAGATGCAACAAAAAAGGAGAACTATAAGCCATTATCTCTGATGAACACAGATGCAAAAATTGTCTGCAAAATACTAGCAAACCAAATTCAACAACACATTAAAAAGATTATTCATCATAATCAAGTGGGATTCATCTCAGGCATGCAAGGATGATTCAATATATGCAAATCAATCAATGTGATACATCATATCAACAGAATGAAGGATAAAAACCATATGAACATTTCAATTGATGCTTAAAAAGCATTTGAAAACATTCAACATCCCTTCATGATAAAAATTCTCAAAAAACTGGGTATAAAAGGAGCTTACCTCAACACAATAAAAGTCACGTGACAGACTCACAGCTAGTTGCATACTAAATATGGAGAAACTGAAAGTCTTTCCTCTGTGATTTGGAACAAAACAAGGATGACCACTTTCACCACTGTTATTCAACATAGTACTGGAAGCTCTAGCTAGAGCAATTAGACAAGAGAAATAAATAAAGGGCATCCAAATTGGAAAGGAAGAAGTCAAATTATCCTTATTTGCGGGCAATATAATTTTATATCTAGAGAATCCTAAAGACTCCACAAAAAAAAAAAATTAGAACTGATAAACAAATCCAGTAAAGTTGCAGGATACAAAATCAACATACAAAAATCAGTAGCATTTCTATATGCCAATAGCAAACAAACTGAAAAAGAAAACCAAGAAAGTAATCTTATTTACATAGCTCCATATAAAATAAAATATCTAGGAATAAACCTAACCAAGGAAGTGAAAGATCTCTATTACAAAAACTATAAAACATTGATGAATGAAATTGAAGAGGACACAAAAAATGGAAAGATATTCCATACTCATGGACTGGAAGAATCAATATTGTTAAAATGTCCATACTACACAAAGTAATCTACATATTCCATGCAATCCCCATCAAAACACCAATGATATTCTTCACAGAAATAGAAAAAAAAAATCCTAAAATTTATATGGGACCACAAAAGACCCAGAATAAACAAAGGCATCCTGAGCAAAAAGAACAAAACTGGAGGAATGACATTACCTGACTTCAAATTATACTACAGAGCTGTAGTAACCCAAACAGCATTGTACTGGAATTAAAAAAAAATAGACATATAGATCAATGGAACAGAACAAAAAAACCAGAAATAAATCTACATATCTATAGTGAACTTATCTTCAACAAAGTTGCCAAGAACATACAGTGAGGGAAAAGACCATCTCTTCAATAAATGGTGCTGGGAAAACTGGATATCTATGTACAGAAGAATGAAATTAGACCCTTATCTCTCTCCATATATAAAAATAAAATGACAATGGTTAAGGACTTAAATCTAAGACCTGAAACTATGAAAGTTCTAAAAGAAAACTTTGGGGAAACACTTAAGGATATTATCTGGGCAAGGACTTCCTGAGTAATACCCCCAGAGCACAGGCAACCAAATCAAAATTGGACAAATGGGATCACATCAAGCTAAAAAGCTTCAGCACAGAAAAGGAAACCATTAACAATGTGAAGAAACAACCCACAGAATGGGAGAAAATATTTGTGAACTACCCATCTGACAAGGGAATGATAACAAGAATATATCAGGAACTCCAACTACTCAATAGGAAAAAAAAAATCAAAATCATTCAATTACAAAATGGGAAAAGGATCTGAATAGACATTTCTCAAAAGACAACATACCGATGGCCAACAGTTATATGAAAAAATGCTCAACATCATTAGTCACCAGAGAAATGCAAATGAAAGCTACAATGAGATATTATCTCACCCTAGTTAAAATGATTTTTATCAAAAAGACAGGCAATAATGAATGTTGCCAAGGATGTGAAGAAAGGGGAACCCTCATACACTGTTGGTGGGAATGTAAATTAGTTCAACCACTATGGAGAACAGTATGGAGGTTCCTCAAAAAACTAAAAATTGGCCAGGCCGGAGGTTCAAGCATGTAATCCTAGCACTCTGGAAGGCAAAGGTGGGAGGATTACTTGTGCTCAGGAGTTTGAGGTAGCCTGAGCAAGAATGAGACCCCATCTCTACCAAAAAGAAAAGAAAAAAACAACCCATCCGAGCATTGGGGCACGCACCCGTAGTCTCAGCTACCCGGGAGACTGAGGCAGAAGGATCACTTGAGTCCAGGAGCTAGAGGTTGCAGTGAGCTATAATGATGCCACTGCACTCTAACTGGGGGGCAGCAGAGCGAGACTCTGTCACAACAAAAACAAACAAGGTAAAGAAAAAAAAAACTAAAAATAGAACTGCCATATGACCCAGCAATCCCAATGCTGGGTATATATCCAAAGGAGGGGAATTCAGTATATGGAAAAGAAATCTACATTCTCATGTTTATTGCAGCAGTATTTACAATAGCCAAGATATGGAATCAGCCTAAGTGTCCATCAATGGATGAAGAAATGAAGAAATTATGATACATATGCAATATGGAATATTATATAGCCACAAAAAAGAATGAAATCCTGCCATTTGTGCCAACATGGATGGACCTGGAGAACATTATGTTAAGTGAAATAAGGCAAGCCCAGAAAAACAAATCTCTCACGTTCTCTCCCATATGTGGGAGCTACATATTAAAAACAATGGAGACAGAGAATAGAATGATGGTTACCAGGAACTGGGGAGGGTAGCAGGGGTGGGCGAAAAAATAGGGATGGTTAATGGGTATAAAAATATAGTTAGATAGAATGAACAATATTTGATAACACAACAATAAGTTAGATTATACTCTAAATTAACTGAAAGAGTAGAATTGAAATGTTCTTAACACAAAGAAATAATAAATGCCTTAGGTGATAGATACCCCAATTACTTGGATTTGATTAATTCATATTATATGCCTGTATCAAAATATCACATGTACCTTATAAAGACATACGATTATTTGTACGCATAATAATTAAAAATAAAAATTTAAAAAATAAAGACAGGTAATTCTTAAAAGTAAAAAAATGGCAAAAGCTATACTATCTAAACATAAGATGTTTCAAAGGAAGGATGAAGTGGCTCTATTATTATTGGACAAACTGGATTTTGAAGGAAATAATATTACCAGGACTGGAAAAGATCATTTCAAAATGATAGATGTCACTTATCCAGAAGACATAATATCAAGGGTGTACGCACTTAAAAACAGAATTTTAAAATATAATAAGACAACAGCAAATAGAACTGAAAGCAGAAAGAGACAAATCCAAAAGTTTATAGCTGGAGAATTCAATACTTCTGACTCAGTAATTGGTAGAGCAAACAGACAGAAAATCCGTATGCATATAATAGACTTGAACAACACAATCAACCAATCTTACATTTAACAAACACTTTATGCAAGACTTTACTGTCAAAACATTATTTTCAAGCACACGCAAAACATTTACCAAAATAGACCATATTCTGGGCTATAAAACAAGTACCAATACATTAAAAGGACTTAATACAAAGTATATTATCTAATCAAAACACAATTAAATTTGAAGTCATTAACGTAAAAGTACATGGAAAATCCTAAGATATTTGAAAATTACTCTTTCTCAAAAAAGAAATAAAAGAGAACTAGGAAATAGTTGAACTACTTGAAAAGGCACACACAAGGTATCAAAATTTGTTGGATTCAGCTAAAGAAGTGCTTATAAGAAATTTTATAGCATCAAATGCTTATATGAGAAAAAATAAATATCTCAAATTATCTCAAAGCATCAGCAAATTAAATTGAAAGTAAGGTGAAAGAAAATAAAGAGCAGAAATTAACGAAACATGAAACAAAATAGACAACACAAAGGTAACAAAAACCTGTTCTAAAAATCAATAAACTGGGTAAACCTGTAGCAAGTCTAATCAAGAAGGAAAGAGATACATGAGAGTATACTTATCTTCAAATGCCAACAATATATACATTATGTTGAATTTTTGTATGTCAATCATACCTTCATAAAGTGGTTTTTAAAAAATAGGTCTTGAGAATTAAATTTAAAAAGGGACTAATACATAATGAGATATCACCTAACCCCAGTGAGATTGGCCTCTATCAAAAAATCCTAAAACAACAAATGCTGGCGAGGATGTGGAGAGATAGGAACACTCTTACACTGCTGGTGGGACTGCAAATTAGTGCAAACTCTGTGGAAAAGAATTTGGAGATACCCCAAAGAGCTAAAAATAGAAATACCATTCGATCCAGCAACAGCAATATTAGGCATCTACCCAAAAGAACAAAAAACATTCTATGATAAAGACATCTGCACCCGAATGTTTATGGCAACACAATTCACTATTGCAAGGATGTGGAAACAACCCAAGTGCCCGTCAATTCATGAGTAGATTATTAAAATTTAGTATATGTATACAATGGAATATTACTCAATCATAAGAAACGACAGTGATCTAGAACCTCTTATACTTTCCTGGATTAAACTTAAGCCCATTATCCAAAGTGAGGCACCACAACATTGGAAGAATGGGCTCCACTTGTACTCGCCATCAAATTGGTACTAACTGATCAACACTAGGGTGCTCACATGGCAGTAATACTCTCCAGGGATTAAGGGGATTGGGGAAGGGGTAAACCCTCAACTAAAGGACACGGGGAGTATTGTAGGGGGGAAGGGCATGCCTTTAACCCTTGCTTGGGTGAGGCAAAGACATAAAGTGTAACCATAATGTTTGTACCCTCATAATACCCTGAAATTAAAAAAATAAAAAAATAAAATAAAATTGAAAGCCAATAATTTAAACTGTAAATATTTCAAGGCAAAACCAATGTTAACACCAAAAAAGAAATTAGCTGTGAAGACATTTTCAATGCTTGGGAACTTTCTTTATTGTCACACACAGAAAAGAAATACGGTCAAGAAGCATAGGCTTTATTTTTTATTTTATTGTTGATTTGTTTTATGTTCTATGGCACATTTTTTAATATTCTTGAATCTTAGATGAGTGTAATCAAAGTTACCTTCATGTATACTCTAAATACCAAAAAAAATAAAAAAGTCATTGAGTATTCATGAGCTTTGGACAAAACAGCTCAAGGCTCATATCCTGACCACCAGTTCTTCATTTGTAAAATGAAAATAATAACAACCAGAGATTTTGTGAGAAATCAGTTAATGTTATTCATCTCTTTAAGAAACTTACATATATAAAAACTCTCATTCATCTTATTTTAAAGGATAAATTTCTTAAATTTTTATGGTTACAAAATTAATCATTCAGTTTCACAGATCTATACAAAGTAAAAAAAATTAAGAGTTCTAATGTTTATAAATTATTTTGTGAAAAAAATAAAAACCAAAAATAAGCTCCCCCCCAAAAAAAGAGGAGAAGAAGATACAAATTACCAATATCAGGAATGAGAACAAGGACATTACTACAAATTTTACATACATTAATAATTCAGTAGGGGAATACTATGAATAAATTTTATGAAAATAAGTCCAATAATGATGAAATTGACAAATTCTTTGAAAGATACAAACTACCAAAGTTCAACACAAAATAAATGGTAACCTGAAAAGCCTTGTATCTATTAAAGAAATTGAATTCATAATTTTTAAACTTCCCAAGAGAAAACTTTAAGCACAGATGGCTTGACTGGAAAATTTTGCAAAACATTTAAAGAAGAAATAATGACAATTCTAAACAAAGTCTTCCAGAAAATATAACAGGAAAGAACCCTTCCCAACTCACTGATGAGACCAACATTGTTTTGACATGAAAACCACAAAAAGCAATTACAAGAAAAGAAAGCTACAGAATAATATTATGAACATAGATGCAAAAATCTTTAAGAAAAATTCATCAAATTAAACCCAGTAATATATAAAACACATATTATATGATGACTAATTAAGCTTTAGCCCAGTGATTCAAGGAAGTTTAACATTTACAAGTCAATAAATACAATTCTGCATTTTAAAGGTCTTTAAAAGAAACCAGCCATAAAACAGAAAAAGAAAACAGAGATAGAAAATAGTCTTGACTCGATAGAGTCATAAAATGGGTTTAAGAGAATTTAATGTTTATTCATGATGAAAAATCCATGAAATTAGGAATAGAAAGAGACTTTCTCAATGTGATAAAGGGCATCTATAAATAACCTACAGTTAACATTACACTTAATGGGGGGAGACTGAGTGTTTTCCCTCCTAAATAAAGAACAAGGCAAGAATGTCTGCTCCAATTATTTCCATCCAATATCGTGGTGTAAATCATGGCCAGAGCAATAAGGAAAGAACCAATAAAACAGATACAGATTGGGAAATAAGAACTACACTGTCTTTATTTACAAAGGGTATGATCATCTATGCAGAAAATCCGAAGGAGTCCACAAAAAGGCTCCTATCCTAGAAATACATGAGGTTTAGCAAGATTCCAGGATACTAGGTCAAATATGAAAGTCAATCATATTTCTATTAATTAGCTTCAAATATCTAATACTGTAATGGCAATGTATAAATTAAGTTTATGTCTAGTATATAGGTTAAAAGACAAAACTACTAAAAACAATTATAGCTGCAATTAATTTGTTAAGGGATAGAAATTATAAAAAGATGTAAATTGTGACATCAAAAATGTGTAACATGGGATGAGAAGAAGTGTAGAAATTGTATATGTGATCAAAATTAAGTTGTTATTAGCTTAAAATATCCTTTTATAAGATGTTTTATGTAAGCCTCAGGGTAACCACAAAGCAAAAACCTATACACAAAAGATGAAAAGATTCAAAGCATACCACTGCAAACACCTACACATACACACGAGGAAAGCAAGAGAGGAAGAAAGGAATAAAGGATCTACAAAACAACCAGAAAACAATTAACAAAATGGCATTAGCAAGTCCTTAAATATCAGTAATTATGGTAAATGTAAATGGATTAAATTCTCCAATCAAAAGGCATACAGTGCCTAAACGCATAAAAAAAATAAAACCCAACTATACGAGACTCACTTCACCTTAAAGAATACTTGTACACTGAAAGTAAAGGGTTGAAAAAGACATTTCATGCAAATAAAAACCAAAAGAAAACAGAGGTAACTATGCTTACGTCAGACATAATAGACCTTAAGTCAAAAACTGTAAAAAGAGACAAAGAAGCTCATTATATAGTGATAAAGGGGTCAACTCATTAAGAGGACAGAACAATTGTAAATACATACACACCCAACATCAGAGCACCTAAATATATAAAGCAAACATTAAGAGATCTGAAGGAAGCTGACATTTTGGATGGACATATTTGAAACTCGGACTTGGGGGGGAGGGGGGAGAAGGGCAAAATACATAACCTAAATATCTGTACCCTCATAATATGCTGAAATAAAAAAAAAGAGTAAGAATATGACAAAATTGCATAATTC
The DNA here is from genome assembly GCA_963575035.1 of Avahi laniger. Taxonomy (NCBI): domain Eukaryota; kingdom Metazoa; phylum Chordata; class Mammalia; order Primates; family Indriidae; genus Avahi; species Avahi laniger. Next base: position 65,087 of record CAUYSK010034386.1, read on the forward strand.
ACACTTATTGAACTCCTACTCATATACTAAGCACTTTATATTCATTATTTCACTTAATCCCCATGCTAACCCTGTGGGGTGAGTCCTGCTAGCTTCCTCATTGTATAGCTACAAACTCTCAAGTGAAGAGAGGCTAATAACTTAAAAAAAAAAAAAAGAGAGAGATCTGAAAGGAGACATAGACTGAACACAATAATACTACGGGATTTCAATATCCACTTTCAACAACAGACAGATCATCCAGACAGAAAACCAGTAAAGAGACATTGGACTCAAACTACACTTTAAACCAAATGAACCTAACAGTCTTATACAGAACATTCCATCTAACAGCAGGAGAATATATAGTCTTCTCAATTGTACATGGAACATTTTCCAAATCTTAACAAATTTAAGAAGAACTAATTTTAATAAATTTAAGAAGACAAATCATATATCTTTTTCAATCTCAATGGTATGATACCAGAAATCAATTATAGGAGGAATCATGGAAAAGTCGAAAATATGTGGAAATTAATCAATATGTACCTAAATAACTATTGAGTAAAAGAAATTTAAAGGGAAATTTAAAAATTCCTTGAGATAAATGAAAATGGAAACATACCAAAACATACAGAACGCAGCAAAAGCAGTTCTAAGAGAAAAGTTTATAGCATTAAATGCCTACATCAAAAAAGATAAAAGATCTCAAACTACCTAATATTACTCTTCAAGAAACCAGAAAAAGAAGAATAAACTAATCCCAAAGTTAGCAGAGGAAGAAAATAAAGATCACAACAGAAATCAATTAAATAGAGACTAGAAAAATGAAAAAAAAAACAGATCAACAAAACTAGGAATTAGTTTTCTGAAAAGCTAAACAAAATTAACGAACTCTTAGGCAGACTAAGAAAAAAGGGAGAGAAGGCACAAATAAATAAAATCAGAAATGAAAGGAGATATGACAACTGATACCACAGAAGAACACAGGATAAGAGATTACTATGAGCAACAAATTGTTATACATTAACAAATTGAATAACCTAAAAGAAATGGATGAATTCCTAGAAACATGTAAACTACCACAACTGAATCATGAAGAAATAAAAAATCTGAACAGACCAAATAACAAATGAATATAGAATGTGAAATTTTAAAAATACCATTTACCCTAGCATCAAACATGAAAAATATAAAAATACATTTAACAAAAAATGCGCAACTCCTCTTCATTGAAAATTGTAGGACATTGTGGAGATGAATTAAAGATCACTCAACCAATGAAGAGCTATATGATTTTCACAGCCAGAAGATTTGATATCTTTAAATGTTTATAATCTACAAATTACATCTATAAATTTAATGCCTTCCCAAGAAAAATCCCAACTTATTTATTTATAAAAATTGACTGATGCTCAAATTCATATAGAAACTAAAGTGATCTAGGATAGAAAAACCAATTTTGAAAGTGGAGAACAAAGTTGGAGGACTCACACTATCTGATTTCAATACCTACTCTAAACTATAGTAACCAAGACAGCCTGACATTGGCATGACATATAGATCAATGAAACAAAAAGTCTGGAAACAGAGCTACACATATATTAGCAATTGATGTTTGACAAATGTGCCCAAATAATGCCATGGAAAGGGACATTCTTTTCAACAAATTGCATTGGAATGATTGTACTTCCATGTTTTACAAAATAATAATGTTGACCTTTGCCTCATAAAATACCTCAAAATGGATCAGAGACCTAAATAAAAGACCTAAAACTATAAAACTTCTAGAAGAAAAACACAGAAGAAAAACTGTAAAACTTGGGTTAGGCAAAGATATTTTGAAATAGGACACAAAAAGCATGAAATAGTAAAGGAAAATAATGAATTATACTTTACCAAAATTTAAAACTTTACTTTTTAATAGATACTATTAAGAAAATAAAGTGGCAAGCCATATATGTTTGTAAAGTATATATCCCATAATAAAATACTTGTACTTAGAATCTATAATAACTCTTATAACTCAATAAGACAAACAATCGATAAACATTTGGGCAGGAGATTTGAACAGAAACTCTACCAAAGAATATATGTGGACAGCAAATAAGCACATGAAAATATACTCAACATTATTAGTCTTTAGGGAAATGCAAATAAAACCCACAATGAGATATCATAAACATCCATTAGAAAGGCTAAAATTTTACAAATGGGCAATACATATGTGTACACATATGTACACACACGTATACATGCATTCATGCACACACGGATGTACACACATAAACACACTAATATCAGGTAATGAAAGTAAATCTATGAGGTGAAAAGATGGCAGACATTTGAAAACATATTGCCAGATATTAGACTTTGCTATAAATTCAAAAATGATTTTTTTTAAAAATTGCTAATTAGAAATATTTGAGGTCATCATTTTGTTAAAAAATACAAATCAAATCATCTTACAAGCAAAAGTAATTCTAATTTTTTTTAAAAAAATGATATTAAAGTTGTTTGAGATACTTCAAAAATAAAAAGAGTGAAAGAGAAAAGAACTAAGATTTTCTGAGTGATCATCCTGTGTTTTGTCTTCTCAATATATTTATTACCTCATTAAATCCTCACAAGAACTCTAAAAGTTAGCTGAGCTATCACCTCAGGGATGTCAAGCAGTTGGAGATGTAGAAGTGATTCAGGTTCAAATCTACTTGACTCCAAAGCCTTTATATCCAGCCTTACTCTCTATATCCAGAAAGATGGATTTTTATTTCAAGGTCATAAAAAATCTGACAAGACATCCAAATTTAGAGCATTTCTGAATACCCTCACATAAAGACTAGATTTTTCTACATTCCATTTACCAAGCATTGTACTGGACACCTGTCACATTTCATGTAAGCCTTTTAACAATTTAATGAGCCAGACACTTTACTGCCATTTTGCAAATAAAGTGACGTTCTTAATTGTTTTTATCTGATGCCAAATCCTGTGTTGTTTTCACATCAACCACTGCTTACTTTCATAACTGATCTTCAGTGGATTTAGGGTCTGTCATTTTCCATTAGAAACAATAACCATACTGGGTGATTGCAAACCAAATGCTTAAAAGTCAGGTGCACACCCAACATGACAATTCCTTCACATTGAGCCTATGTGGCAAGTTCACTTATCCTTGTTTCCACTTACTCCATTTGTCACTGTCTGCTGTGCAGTCTTTCTCTCTCAGTCATCCCCTGCCATTACAATTCTCTTTCCTATGTCTTAATCTTCCCTCCAGGTATGGAAATTCAGGGTTCTACAAAGCACACCTCTTGCCCAAGTTTATCTTGCCACCAGCTCTATTTTTTCTTCTAATGCTTTCTATTAAATATCAACAGTAGCTGATGATGCTATACCATGGGTATAGTTTTTTACTCCCTCTGAATTTCCTTTGTCTGCGTCCAGTTCCTGAGCTTCTGCAGGTGGGTAATAGTGAAATTACTTCTGTTGTGATTTTTATTATTAGTATGGTTTATTTTTAATTTGGTCTTGAGGTCTCTCTCAAAAGTGACCATATGTCAAGATAGCCACTCTCTAGCAGAGCCCTGATGGGGGACAAGTTAGGTACGAGTGCGTTGTTTATGAAGAGGTAAAAACAAAATGCATGAAACAAAATAAATGTATAACTTACAGATCCCAGAGACGTTAGGGGTGCCAATGGATGCCAAAGAGAAGTCTAGAGGTGCAGGGGGCTCAACCAGCAGGTGAGAAGCGGAGAGGAAGAGTAGGACTATGTCTTTGTTAAGGTCCGTGGATGCTATTCCTCAGGCTTCCCCGAGGGCTTGTGGATTGGCCAGTTTAAAGAAAACACATGTGAAGGAGGGAATGTATTTATGTGACTCTGGTGTTGACCATTAGGTATTTTTGTGGTTAGTAGCTGTGAGGTGTGTTGGGTTTTTTGTCAGTGGGATGAGGAACAAGTGGGCTATATCACAGATAACCCCACAGGGAGGGAAACTTTTAGCTAGGCCAAAGGTGAGGGGTACTACTGGGTTTGAAAAGACTTATGTCTGGCTGAGAAATAAGTGCCAATGCAGCGACAGCATCTTATGCAGGGGCTAAATTCTAAAGTCAGGGGTAGAAGAAAAGAAATGTGCATAATCTCAAATTGTTTTTGAAGAATTTTTAGAAAGGGACCACATTTCAAGTCAATGTACAGTTTCTCAGTAAATCTATCAAAGTCGTCTCTGGAAAACAAATCACCATTTCTTTAGCTGAGCTGCAATATGATAGGTGGCTTGTACTGAGGGCCATTCTTACATAAACACATACGTATGTGTATTTAGTCACTAGAATTACTTTCAGTGCTGCAAGATGGTCTCACTGAGAAAGTTACTGGAATCGAGATAACCTGAGGCTAAAGAGATTCGTCTCCCAAGCCAAACTCACTGAGTAGAATGGCAACTGGAATCACCTGCTATTATTATTTTTTTCTTCTTTCTCTTCGTCTTTCTCTTTTCATCTTAAAATTTGGACAGCACTTAGATTCAATGCCTCTACATTGAGATATAAAGAGTACAGTATGTAAACTCTTGAGAGTGTGTAGCCCCAAATGTAGATTTTGTGGATAACCAATGTGTTTCTTGTGACTCTGTCTTTAGGACAGTTGTCTAAAGGATTGGAGAAGTTCATCCTGATGCCAGATCACTATGTCTAGGATTTCCAAGCACACCCTGACACAGCTTGCCTTTCCCACACTCAGAAATAGGAGCAAGTGACATCACCATCTAATACATAAGTTTTATATATCCATGTGGCATGATTTGGGGAACTACTCTCTCAATTCCCTCATCCTGAAGCAGAAGCAGTAAGAGACAAATCAGTGATGATTAGCTCTGGGTAGATAAAAAGACATCCATTTTAAGGGTGTATTTTGGATTTATTTATTTTGTTCCAAACTTTTGGGTCTTTAAAACATTCGCAGGCTTTTCCAAAGTCCTAGTCCCTCTTAATTTTTAAAGCTTTCTTTCCTTTGAGGGCAATTTAAACCATGTGTTTCTTATTGGCTTTCTCTTAAAACATTAGTATTTTTGTGCGTGGTTTTTTTTTCCCCCTCGGAGGTATACAATATCCACGAAGCCTTAAAGTATGCTTCCAAGGAAGGTTTCTCTTATATGTGTTTTTTTTTTTCCTTTTTAAAACCTGGAAATTACTCTTCACCAAATGTATATTAACTCAGACACCAAAAAGTTTGAGTTCAGGTTGAAACTTCATATCCATGAATTTTGAATAGGTTCTAAACTTGGCACACCCTAATTGTATATTTGGCCCATATAGCCATTGGCTAAAGAAGATGGTCTCTTGATTAAAATTAATTTTGAGTTTTAAATAAAATGACAAAGTTAAACAAATGCAGCTAATGATAGGATGATGACTGTCATCATGTGGCAAAGAGAAAGATCCAGACTCTTTCTCATAAGTTTTGGATCAACCATGCGTATTATATGAGCTCACAGGCTACTTGCTTTGTTTCCAGAAACCAAATACTGAATTTCAGAGGTTCAGCTACGCCCTTTGTCAAATGTTCATGATCAGAAAATTTCAGAAAATGGGGCTGGGAGAAACACAAGTTCATCCACTCCAATACCACTCTGTTGTACAGAATTATGGTTCTTACATTGACCCTATCACTCTACTTGGTTTCCTGGAATTCAGCAGTGAACTCTACAATAGCTGTTGTGAAAGGAAAAATTCTCCTTCAGTTGTTTTTCTGCAGTCTCAAGCAAAATGTACATTTCTATGGTTGTAACTTAAGAATTTCTTGGTTGTGATCACCATTATCATCCACTCTTCCCACCAAACGAAGCTTGCTATGCCCAAAGCAGCATGGAAACTGAAAAGTGCTGTCAAGCTAAATCACTGGTCGGGGAGGGGGTTGTGTCAATTTCCCATTGCTACAATATTCCTGAGTCCACCATTCCTGCAGCTTCAAAGCCCTTGGTCGCATCTGGTAAGTACAGAAGGCAAATCTAGAGGTGTGAAAATGGGCACAGCATTTTCTAATTCAGGCACTCAACAGAATAGGGCTTTCTTCTGAGGACTTGTGCCAGTCTGGTGATTCACTGCCTGGTGATAGAAAATCAGCATCTCTCCTCAAATACCATCTCACACCCCTGTTTGTTTCATGTGGACATTACTTACTCTTTATCACATTCAACTACTTGACATTTCTTCAAGTGTCCCATATGTTTTTACCACTCCACAGCCACACACAGCCCTAGTCAGAGCTTATATCTCCCTATTCTCCTCTCCATTACCATTGTGTTCAAGACCATTATTAGCAGTACTGATTGTCCAATTAGTATTACGGTTAGGACTTTGCAGGTCTTCCTACTCCACTAAAACATGAATTCCTTCAATGTGTTATTTATTTAAAAATTTCTAGTGACTGGTTTACTCACTATTAAATTGGAACTAACCAATCAGCACGCATGTGCACAGAGGGAAGTAAAACTCAGCAGAAATCAACTAGGGGGTAGGGGGGAGGAAGGGATGGGCAAAAACCTACCTAATGGGTACAATGAACATTATTGGGTGATGGGCACACCTATAGCCAGGACTCAACCATTACAAAAGCAATCCTGTAACCTAAAACATTTGTACTCCCTTAATATTTTGAAATTAAAAAAAAAAGTTTTTCAGTAAGTATGTATTTAATTGAGTTAATGCTCAATAGGCATAAGTTGTGTACTAAATTCCATACCATAATGTAGTGAAAAATATGATTCTTGACCACAAGCAGTTACATTCCAAAATGCGTCATACAAACATACTCATTTAAGTGCTTTATTATCTAAGACAAGGTTGACAACCTTTTTTCTGTAAAAGGCCAGATAGCAAATATTTTAGGCTTTGTGAGCCACATACAATCTCTGTCACATATTCCTCTTTATTTTCCTTTATAATCTTTTTAAAAAGAAAAAAAAATTCTAGCTTGCAGATCACACAAAAACCAACCAGGAGCCAGATTTGGCCTGGGGCCATAGTTTGCCACTCCTGATGTAAGACAATGCTGTGGAACAGGACTTTCTGTGATGATGGAAATGTTGTCTGCACTGTCCAATATGGTAGCCACTAGCCATATGTGGCTATTGAGTACATGAAATATGGCTAGTATGACCAAGAAATTAAATTATTAATTTTATTTCATTTCCATTAATTTTCATTTAGTCATATGCAGCTATTGGCTTGCCTACATGGACAGATTATTTAAAGATTATTCAAACTACTAACCCCTGGAATTTGTACAAGTAGAAAACTTTGGAACTGGACAGTCAGCCACCAGAAAATGTAACTGTGATAATGGGTTTCTTTACTCAACATGATACAAGAAATAAAAAGAACCTAAAGCCGCCTAAGGGTTATGGAAAAAAAAATTCTTTATTTGTGCACATTCACAGCAAGGGAAAGATTTTCAGAGCCAGTGGCTGCATGAAGTTACTTTAATTGATGGGATTCAGAAAGTCAAGGTTAATTCTTGCCATCTACAAGGAGCCTCCAACCTGACCAACTTTAAAAAAACAAAACAAAAAACCTTTATTACCTTTATTTTACTCGCTAAGAAATCTGTTTCCAGGTCTTTAAAGGCCTTCAAATGTCCCTGCCACCTCATCACCTGTCCTAAGAATATACTACCCTTCAAAATAATGAGGGCCTAGTCCCTTAAGAATGAACCTATGTTCAAGTGACCAATGAGGTGCATTCATTTTCCCTCCACCTGGTTGGAGGCATTTGCTCTGGCATTAACACAATGAGGGACCAAGTGATGATAAACTGAGCAAAGAGGCGGGCAGGCAAAACAAGAAGGCATGGATGGGTGGTGATAAAGCAACAAATCAGGGAACTTGTGGATCTTCCTGGTCAAAGAACTGTGGCAGGGGGAAATGACAGCAAGTAATCTAGAAAGGTAGGAGGTAGCATATGGAGTGAGTAGAATTTGAAACTGAGACTTTGGAATTGGAGCAGTTACTCATGATGACAAGGTCCAAGAGGAAACTTGGCTGCAGTGGGGTAGAAAATAAATAGTGTGCTGTTGGCTATGAGGAAATAAGGCAAGGAGAGGCCAAGGTGTTGGGTGAGTCATCTGTTGTAGATGCTGAAGTCACAAATAATGCTGATAAAATTAGGGCCAGGAGTCCAAGTTTTCGGGGAACTGGGGATGGGGTTGGGGTGGCATAACCAGTAGTAAATAGATAACAGCAATAATAAGGGTAGTAGGTGGTATGGCCAGACGTCCTCACACTGCCTGCTCCCACCTCCATTTCCACGCACAGCTACTTCCTGGGCAAGAGCTGGTGTGAGAACATAGGCTCAGTCTGTGTTGAGGCCTCTGCTAATGAATAGACCCTGCCTTAACTTGACTAATCCTATGCTGGGACCACTTCCCATTTCAGCCCATAAATTAAAAAGGGCCAGTTAGAACCTTCTATTTTTGCTCAGTCCACCAAAGGCACACATCATGAAGGCATTCTGGAGTTGGGGACTTACACCTGTATTCTTTTGAAGGAGATTCTGGTAAGAACTTGCAGTAGGCAGGGTTCTCCAGAGAAAGGAATTTTGTGTGTGTGTGTGTGTGTGTGTGTGTGTGTGTGTAAAGAGAAAGACAAAGAGAGACAGAGAGAGAACAGTTTATTTCTAGGAATTGGGCTCACACGATTGTGGAGGCTGGCAAACCAAAAAACTGCAGGGTAGTCAGGTAGGGTGGAGACCCAGGGAAGAGTTGATGTCGCAGCTGGAGTCTGAAGCCAGTCTGGCAGAATTTCTCTTCCTCTCTTCCTGGGGAAGAAGCCAGTCTCTTTTCTTAAATCTTTCAACTGATTGGATGAGGGCCGCCCACATTAAAAAGGGTAATCTGATTTACTCAAAGGCTACTAATTTAAAGGTTAATCTCCTCTAAAAAATATACCTTCACAAAAGCAAAGACCAAGAGTATAGAAAATTGATGTAATTTATTCATGATTTTAATTTAAATGTGAATGTTTCCAACAAACTATGTTTGCTAACTCAGAAGATATCATCTCTTGCAACATTGGCCAAACTCTTGCCAGGATATGAAGGGATATTTTGTAGTGCTTTATAGTCTCATCTTCTTATGGAGTCACCATTTCTTCTGCTTTTCCCTCGTTTATTCTCAAGGGAGTTCTGCTTTCTCATTACTTGCCTTATTTGCTGGATTTATAGCATGAAAAATGAGTTTACTTCCAATATGCTCGCTCCCTAGGTGACACAAGCAGGCAATTGACATATCTCTAAAGAAGAGTCTAGTGAAGTACTTGTGAATTCAGGGTCTCTTACTCCTCCCACCTTTGTTTTCAGAAAGTCTCTGTTAATCTCTCATGAATGTACAAGCTACTAGCTACTCCTAGATTTGAGTACTACTTGATTCATTGGTAACTAACTTTATTATTTACATTATGTAGATTTATGTACCATAGACATAGACATCTCTAACTATAAATATTTATAGCATACCAAACGATATAGAAATCTATTATATATTTCAGAATCTTATTGGCTGTAGGCAATTGATCATTGCTTTGGCAGAAGCCTTTTATTAAATACAATACACAGTGCCTGACATCTAGTATTTTTGTTCTTCTTGTCTGTGATGAATACTAGAAAACAAATTCATGGATAATGATAATCTCTGTCTGAGAACTACGCGGCACTTGCTGTCTCAACTGCAATGGAGTTGTTTATTCAAAAATGTGACATTTATTGCCTGACTCCTGTACTTATTAAAGAGTTTTCAATGGAATCTTTATGGAACCCAACGGAAAAAACAGGCCATCCCTTTCCATCCCAGAAACCTTCCCATTAATGTTCCTCACATAACTCAGCATGTATTGAGCAATTTCTCATCTTACATTATTACACAGAAGCCTGGAGGCCAAATGACCACCCAAGGAGGCTGCTTTATGAAGAAATAGTCTATCTTTGATTGTTAGAGCAAGCTCAACATGGAATATAAGAATGAATAACGTTTGCAGGCCATCTGCAAGAAGGAAGAAAATGATACATTTTGGACTCATTGCCCGATAATCACAGAAAGCTGGAGTGGCCGTGAAAGTGTGAGGACTGAGTCAAGTTCAAGTGAACCTCAAAAAATGTGTGGATGGAAAACCTCATCTGGCTAGATGCATTGGACAGGCAGTCATATTCTTTTTATCCCACATCCTGCAGAGAATGCTAGTTATAAAACGATCTAAATGTCTACCACGGTTCTCATGCTGGAAAAGAGTCATTTGCCAACATCCACCTTATTCTCCCCAGCCTTAACTTTCCTTGTATTTATCTCTAAACGTGCAACTTCAATTAGAGTCGGGCTCTTATTTGAGCATGTAGGACTTCCTCTACCTGACAAAGTTCAACGGTTTCATTTAGGCAATTATTAATTGATGTATTATTTTCAAATTCTGTTATGTTGACACATTTAAAGTTGTTAGGAATTATGAAGGTCCTAAGTACACTTTGGGAATTTCCCATTTAACCAATGTAAGTGCTCATGAGCACTAGGGAACCAGAAAGAAAGCATTGTGTCTGGGCCAATGCCACGGCTTTTATTTCCCATACTCATACCTACCTAAGGCGATTCAAACTGAAAACAAAATTTTCTCCCAGCCTTTTCTCCTTTTCATAATCTAAATGTATCAAGATAAAGACTCATAAAACTAGTACTGTTATCTACATATCGATCACTGGCAGTTGAATGTAATGAAAAAAATAGTGATTCATTTCACCACCATTTAAGGACAGACGAAAAAATAATTTCACGTATTCATGTATTTATGTCTTTTCAAGTATGGAAAAATTATGAGATTCTGAGTTATATTAGCAGTAGAGGAGAATTTCTTAATATGAAAGTCTAGTAAGGACCCTTGGAAATCCATAGAGAGAAAAAAATCAGATGATCTTTGAACTTGAATGAGAAAGAAAACACATCTTCAATTTTGCTAAATTCTAGCTGAAATTTAGCACTTCTTTCAACTGTGAAAGTAGACCACAAACCATAGTATCATTAACAGTACCCGTGACAGACATTTTCATATCATATTACATGTGCTGTATATATTTCAAAATACCATTAATACTTTTCACTACTTTAAAATTATGGTAATCATTAAATTCACCATTAGATTTGTTTATTTAAAACAGTAATAAAGAAGCACATCTATTCTATTATTTAAAAGAAACAAGCTTATTTTAAATAATTCGATGACTGCTCCAATATAGTTTCATTTGTAATCATGTTTTATGCATTCAGATGCATTATGAGAAGGTGTCCATCTACATTGTCTGAAACAGAGACTTAGGTGAGTTTTTAAAAAATTCCCAACTTCTTAATGATTTCATAATTTCTATTATGAAATATTTTAGGAACTACTGTTTCTCCCATTGCCACTAGATTGAGACATTTCCACTTCCTTTCACTCTCCCTTCTGTCTCCATATAGCACACTTACCTTGCCAGGATTTAACTCTTCCTATTTTGTTATCCAGCTATCCAGCTATCCTTACTCAATTTGCTAAGTTGTAGCTACATATTTAAATATAAATTAATTTTAAATTTATATTTACCAAGTATTTTCTGTTCCTGAGTTCTTTTTTCTGGTTCATGTTTTTTAGGAGCAAGATGTTATTGCACAGTTGATTTTTCAAGACATGCTCCTGAGGGCTATATTTCCTGATTTCGTGTACACTTGAGATTAACAGTATTCTCTAAATTTGAACAAGAGTTAGATGGATATAAGATTCCTAAATCTGCTTTTACTTCCTTTCCCTCAGAAGTTTGCAGTCATTTCTCCACTGTACTTTGCTATTGAATAGTGCTGTAGAGAAGCCTTAAGCCTAATTTTTGTTCTCTTTGGAGATGACCTGTTATTCCTATACATTTCCTTTTAGAAAAAATTTCTCTAACATTTACACTAATTCTCTATTATTTACACTAATTCATTTAGCCATAATATGTCTAGATATTTATTGTTCTGAATCAAATGTTCCTGGCACTTAATTTTTTGCTCTACATATATAATTCTTCTTTCATGTCAGTTAATTTTTCCAGCATTACATCTTTGGATGGTTCAATTTCTTGGGTGTATTATTTAGAGTGCCCATCTATATTTATCAGTCTATGCTTTGCTTCTCCGTATCTATCCATGTCTCTCCAAGTATTCTCTCCTTGCCTTTCTTGCTCCATTCACTATAATTGTAGGTCATCTCTATACATTGTGATTCAACTTTTTCTGGAATATTCTATTTGTTAATATTTCTATATGGATTTATTATATCAAATATGGTATCATTTTTAGTTCTCAATCTGTTGTTAGTTGTTTGTCACATCCACCCATTTATTTTTGACATTTCAGCTCTCATGATTTTTTTTCTTTTAATATCAGGGAATATTCTCCAATAAAGCAATTTTGTTTCTTAAGTTATGTTTTCATTCAGACTGGATTCCAGGTTCTTTATCAGTCTTTCATTTATTATATCCCATTTCATTAAGTAAGAATGGCTTCTAGATATTAAAAAGTGAGTCTGATTTCACATAAAATTCACCCTCCCTCTTACTCCTGCTCAGGTTTAACCTAGAGCTCAAGTGCCTACAATGAAAGGAGATGAGGCATACTCTTTTCTTCTCTCCTTTATTCTTCCCTTTCTATAACAAGCTCCTCAGGACTACGTAGGAGGAAATAGTGGTTAAAGGAAAGGGTGAATGTGTAGTGGATGTTCAAATGTTGGCCCTCTCATGAGACATAGTTGTGGGCACTTCAGAGACCCATTTGGTGCCTGTACTGCAGCTCCATGAGCTAGATGAGGTGCTCTCCGACTGGCCTCAAGATACCCTCCAAGCTCCTTCCCCAGAAGATCATTCCATTGTCTCTTTTTTGTGGGTTCCCTTTGCTCTACAGGTTGCTCTCTTGGATGGGGTTTCAACAAGACAGCTAGAGCCCGCTACCTTCTGCAGCACTCACTTGGCCCCTAGGAAGCTCTACCTCCTGGCCATATCAATTAATGAGAAAATGGAACACTCCACTATGATCCTTTCTTGTTCACCTATTGCTAGCTGTCCTAGCCAAATACCTACCTTTGGAATCTGTTGGAGGGAGGCTTGTTTTGCATACATGCAGGGGGCACAAGAGATCATGCTACATTCTCCTAAGAATTCTTACCATGCTCTGCTCTGGTGAGTGGGCCTACGTTTTCCTCAGCAAACGGCCTGATATTGAGATGACTTCTTCCCTCCCTGCAGATTCTCCCCTTCCTGCAGATGTTGTAGATTGTCATCTATAATCTTGATGAGTGATTCTCTTGAAATACCCATGCTTGGATTTGGTTTGGGACTAGGAGAAAGACTCCCTTAACCATTTCCAACAAGAAAAGAACTAATTAGTTCTTTCCACTAGTCAAATTAAAGCCCTCTATCTACCTCCACAAAATCTCCTCCAATTTTAATCATCACTTAAAATGGTCTGAGGGATGGGCATTGGGGGGGGGAGGTAGCCTGGAGGGAATATTCTGAAGACCCTTGGCATTCTCTTTTAAATTGGACGTACTTATCACATACTTCCCTCAGGTTGGAGGTTTAGCCCACTTTCCTGAGGTATCAGGTAAAGGCCCAATTCAACACTTAGGACACAAGTGGTAGAAAATTCTGCTTCCCTAATATTACTAATTGTCTGCTTGAATAATAATGCTTATAGACCATGGGGAATTGGGTATGAACTGGTTAATTTGTGGCACTCCTCCAAGGCCTGCTGTTTGGGGAATATTTAATGGTGTTACACAGGAAAGTCCATGGCTTCCACATTTCCATCCAGTAGTAGAAGTCAGTTTCACTGCCAAGTCCATTGGAGAAGTAGTTGCTCCACATTAAAAGGAACAGAATAGCATTCCCCTCCCTTTAGAGAAGCCAGAGAAAAATACAGAGAAAGGAGCCATTGATTGTACAGGACAAAGACCACCCCAGTTATAGGGTAAAAAGTTATTAGTGCCAGATTGTTTACAGTCGCACTGCAGTAAAGCAAAGTCTTCTCAGGATGGCAATTATTTATGAGATCCTACTTTACTGAAAAATGAACTTTTTTGTCATAAGCAGAGACTGAAAATAAGATGCCTGATTCAAGAAGCCACCATCCTGGCATAGATTGGTTGAACTGGTGTCTTAGTCTTCTCAGGCTGCTATAACTAAATACCATAGACTGGGCAGCTTATACAACATTTATTTCATACAGTTCTGGAGGCTGGGAAGTTTAAGATCAGGGTACTAGCAGATTTGGTTCCTGGTTAAGGACCACTTCCAGGCTTGCAGGTGGCCACTTTCTCACTGTTTTCTTACATGGTAGAGAAAGACAGAGATCTGGTCTCCTCCTCTTCTTATAAGGATACTAATCCCATGACCCAACCTCCTGACCTCATCTAAACTTAGTTGCTTTACAAAGGCCCTACCTCCAAATACCATAACATTGGAGCTTAGGGCTTTAACGTATAAATTTTAGGGTACGCAAACATTCAGCAAGTCGGAACAAGATGAAACACAAAGCAATGAGTTATGAGAACTGATATGAAGCTAGCAGAAAAAGATTTCAGACTAGACTAGAGCAAAATAGGTTCTCATCTACCACTCAGTGGGAAGAACCTGGAAATCAATAGTAAGACCACCTGTATATTCTTTAAGAAGGAATCATATACTTATACTAAAGTAACGCTAAAGTGTATATAATTTTTATCACAGAGTGAGTTCAGGTTTTTTTCTCTACACATTTTCTGTTGCCATTCCAAAGTCTCAGGTAAACAATCTTTCCAGCTGTTATAATAAAACTATGTAGGAAGAGTCTACTTAATCTGACTGTTGCTATATAAGTTGCATATAATAAAAATACAAGAATATCCCATACGCTGTGTCTCTGAGTAGCAAGATGTTCAAAACACACAGTTCAAGAGACTATAGTCATTTGCAAATAGTTTAGCTTTCTTCCTCGAATTTCTCACATCAATGAAAGGAGACAGACATCAAAATATTTTCACAAATATCAAAACTTTCTTTGCCTTCCCCTTTCCTAAACTGTAATAGCCACAGACTCATCTCTCACGACAAAAAAAGCCCCCCGCCAGTATCTGCTACCTGGAGTGACTATCACTCACCCACTGGCTTGGAAGCTTTGGAAGGCCAGAAGACCAGGGGTTTATATGGCTTCTTTCCTCCCCTTTCCAATCCTTGGGAAAATGAAGTTCCACCCTTGTTACTTCCTCTTAAGAATCTGCTGGTGGCTTCTGTGTCCTCTTGCCATCTTTTATTGGAATAGAAAAGGCACATGTCTGTGACCAAATATGTCAATAACCTTGACCTCACCACGTGCTGAAATGGATGCCCTGAGAGCATGCGGCATTCTAGGTTCAATGTACATCAAAAATTCCTAAAAGAATCTATAAACTTGGGAGATTTATGGATTATTTGTCCCCAGAGGGATGCTTACAAAATCTTTGATGAGTTCTACTCTTCCTAAAATTTTCATCTGGGAGGAGTCAATTTTAAATAAATGCAAGGCAACTTTAAATGTTGCAAACTAAAGGAAGGTAGGATGGGCAAGGGGCAATCCTACCAGTTCTGTCTGCAGGACTGTGGGTGTGGCAGGATGAGATTAGACTTGATTTTAAAAGACTGGGGTCCTAGGTCTAATGGCACACCCTGCAGGGCTAAGTCCCGGGCCCATGTTCTTGCCTCCCAGGGAGCGGGAGAGCAGAGTGGTTAGGGGCACGGACCTGGATTCAGACTGGCTCGGCCACCCCAACGCCATTCAGCAAAAGATACGACATCACTTGACCTCCCAGTTAAGTGTCTTTGTCTATAAAATGGGGCTGATACTCCACAGGGTTATTAAGAGCTTTAAGTAAGTAAAATACATTTAAAATATTTAAGTATTTAAAATACTTAAAAATAGCACCAGATGGATGTGAGGCATGTGCGAATTCTCTGTACTATCTTCAGTTTTTTGTCTAAATCTAAAAGTTTATTTAAAAAAAAAGTGTCAGGCTACATGTTGCCTATTATCTATTATAATTACATGACCTTTATAAAAACCTGCTTTACAGTTATCCCCATTTCACAGATAAGGAAAGCGAGGTCAGAGAGGAAAAGACCACTCTCAGTCATACACAGATAGTGATTCAACTATAGGGTTGATGGAAGGAAGGAGGGAAAGATGGAGGGATGGAAGGAAGGAAAAAAGAAGGAAATAAAAGAAGAGGGAAGGAAGGGTGGGGGAAAGAAGAGAGGAAAGAAGGGAGAGAGGAAGAGAGGGAAGGAGGGAGGAAGGAAGGAAGGAAGGGAAGAAGGAAGGGAGGGAGGGAGGAAGAGAATGAATCACTGTATTTCTTGGTACACCCCTCTGCCTCCTTTTCCCTGTGTAATTTGCTAGCTCTGTAACCATGGAAAAATTCCTTGAACTCTCTGAGCTTTGGTTTATGATCTATATAATAAGTAGCGTGATGTCCCTCCTTACAAGACAAGATTTATGGGAGGATGAAATGAGCTAATGTGGGTAAACATGCTGTGTGAACAACACAGAATTGGATAAATACAGGGAAGATTAATACCATAAATGTTTCCCATTTTTTACAGCCCATAAAAATATGCACCATGGTTAATTCAAACGATGGCTCTCAGGACTTCATTTATTTACCTAACACATTTACTGAACTCCTCTAGGGTAGGCTTAGATGAGCAAGAATCAGCCCCTGCCTTCGGAAGTTCATGGTCCTGTGGAGGAGAGAGACTTGATCATGGATAAATGCAATATAATGTGAAGCATACCAGAGGGGAAGGCCATCTGTGCTCTTTAGGGTAACTCACCCTACTCCTGGGGGCATTTGGAGGGCTTCACAGAGGAAGAGAGGCTTACACTGGGTTCTGAGAGATGAGTAGGAGTTTGTGCCTCCTTCTCCCCTGTCAGTTGACAAGAGTTACTGTCCAGCTGTGAGCTCTTAGGAGCCACTGAGCACCAGCTCCAGAATTCCCCATGATTTAGGTGTGTAGCCTGAGAACAATGCAATTCTGGGCACTGTCCAAATACCTCATTTTTCAACATTTACATTGTCCAGAAATTATTTTCCATCTACTCCCACCAGTCCATAAGACCATCTCTCCACACCAAAGTGGTTGCTGATTGAAGACAGGAGATGTTCCCCTGCTGATTCTGGGCAGTTTGCTTCTATTTCCTGATCAGAGAAATTTCAGGGGCAAGTCTGCTCCCCCTTTGGAGAGTTCTGCAAACACACGCTGTTCTCTTTGGAAAGATGAGGCTCCTTATTTTCCCACTCAGTCTTATAATTGTTTGATAACATTTGGGTTTTGTGTTCTCATTGTTGGTATTTTAGTGAACTGCAGACAACCTATTGCTTACCTCCCAGCCTGGCATTTCGCTGGTGCTGCACTGATTGGCGAAGGAAATGGCAGAAATGTGACCGAGAGAAAGAATGCATGGAGATTCATGACATGACCTGGGTAGAAAGATGTACACGCTACCAAAGTGAACTTTGGACTTCTTTAAATGCAAATTGCATTTTAGTTGGTAAACGTACAAATAAGTGGCTGCTGGTGAGACAACAGCGTGGAGTGGCGGCAAGAGCATGAACTCTGAAATCAGACAGACGTGGATTCAAATTTCCACTACTTCACTTTCAAGCTATGAAGTCTTGTTACTAAACTCAGAGTTTCTATTTTTCTCTTGGAAACTGAAACAAAATGAATGTGTTGGCTCTCATGATTGTCAAGGGTGCCTTTCATTGTAATAATCCAAGATTATATTAATGGTGGCACTGTAAGCAGCAAATATTTAAGAATCACTCAAATAATTTCTGGGTCTTCATTATATTTAGGGCCCCATGCTGAAAGCTGGGGCAGACAGAATAAGAAAGGAAACTTTGCACCTGTCCTCAAATAGATGCTGACCAAACATTTCCTTCAATTTAAGGAAATGAGCACACAATGGTTAATGGACAGTAAGTATGTGGCAGTAAGTGCCAGGAAGGTGGACAGAGAAGGAGGGAGGAGGAAGTCACACCCTTGGGATGGAGCAGAAGTAAGATGAGCAGAGAGAGAAGAGAAAGTGCATCTCAGGCATCTGGGGAGACAGGTGAGCAATCATCCTACTTTGAATGCATGTGCTGGAGGCTGTGTCAGAAAATAGAGACACAGAATCTAACATATTTTTATGCCATTCCAGGACACAAAAAGTAATCTGTAAGGTATCACATTGTTTTCTATGACTTCCTGATTAACAAATCCAATGGCTACTACTTAAATCCCCTTGCCCTTGGATTTCTCTGAAGCACTTTAACATTCCTAAGCAACCTCCTTTTTGAAACTGACCTCTTGGTCTACCAAGAGTTGGGTGCCTCCTGAGTCTCTGGCCTCTCCACCTTGGTCTCCTGCCCTTCCTCTGGCCACACCTTGGCAGTGGTGCTCCCGTGAGGTCTGTTCTTGGCTCTGTTATCTTCTCCCTCTATTATCTTTCCCTGGAAAGTTCATCCAGTCTCACTACTTCATCTACTGCCTCAAGGCTAATGACCCCTAAATAAATTCATATATTACAGGCCGGATCCCTCCTGAGCCCAAATCCCAAAATTGGAGGGATCAGGGAAAGTAGAGAGAAGGGGAGAGACAAAGGACTGACTGAGTCCTGCAGAGCACTTGCCTGTGCTTTCCTTTCCAGCCAGCCGCTCATGCTGTAGGTCAGGCCCCCTTCTCTGTTTGCCTCCCCCATCCTCTTGGCTGTACACTTGCACTCAGTCTTGATTTGTCCCATCCACCTTCCACACTTGCCCACAACGATTTGATGAAATGCAAAATTGAGCATGTCGCTCTCCTGCTTAAAATCCTTCCTGGCTTCTCATAATCTTAACCTAAATATTCTTAGCTTGGTATCCCTCCTTCCCAGGTTTATTTCTTGCCACTCTCCCTGCCCCCCATCCATACAAGTCCAGTTCCACATACAGGCATTTTTTTCTAACATCCAACAGAACTTCTTTGACAGCCCCAAGCACACCTCGGACCTCTAACCTCAGTCCTCGCCCATGCCACAGCGGTTCTGTTCAAACTTCCTGTCTTACCTCCCTCTGGCCAGCACTTGTGGGCCCTGCAGGGCTCAGCTTATGTGCTCCTTTCTCTAGAAACGCTTCCCACCCTCCAGCCTGTACACGGCTGCCCTCCTTTGTTCTCTCGGAGACAGAATGCACCCACAATCCTGCATGTACCATACTCTTTCATAATTCTGTGTCTCCAGGCCTTCCAGCCCCTCGACACTCTATGCTAAGGTCCCCAGAGATTCTGGTTTGTGTCATTAGCCCCTGGTAGCCCATCTGGTGACAGTAGGTGAATGCCCTATGAATATTTCTTATTTTCAGATCCACACTCACATGATGGCATTTCTTAAACATTTGATATTGAATAAAGGCTACAGGACAGAAGACATGAAATTAGGAGTGTCTCAGAAAATGCAGGTATATGGCTATTGTAACACAACACCTGCCTAGTGGCATGTTATTTATTTGGAATGAGAGCATTTCCAAGACTCAAAGCAATATCCCTCCCTTCCAAGAGCTCACCACCTTACCTAATAGATTTTCTTAAATAATGCAGAGTGAAATGATCTGAGAACACAAGTGGCTGTCTTCCACTCCTGCAGCACAGCTCACCGGTGGGGCTCATTTAGGAAACTGTATCTTCCTTTCTCACTATGCCATTAGCCCTGTGCTTTGGGGACTGTGCCCTGGCCATGGAGGAAACAAGGCTCACCTCTTCATCTGGGGATGAGATACCAAAGTCTCCCCTCAGGACTCTTCCCTCCTGACCAGATGGCTCTCTGACCAGTGATGGCTCTCTGACCAGTAATCCCCTCAACCACATCCTCACAGTGGTTTGTCTTTCTAAGTCCTCGTTACTCATGGATGTCCTCGGCCTCCATTACTTAATTTTGCACAGAGTCCCTGTGCCCCCAGCCCCTCACCAATGTTTCCCCTGTGCTCTGTACCCACACAAAGCTGGAAGCACAAAGCACGGTCTCCTCTCATCACCTCCAAGGCATGCCATCCAAGAGCACCCCCCGATACAGAAAGTACCCTAAAAAGCTTTAGCCTCATACTGGTGTGCTTGTTTTTGCTGTTTCCAGCACTCCAGGAACCCCAGGATACATCTATACCTCAGCCCTTTCTGCCTTAAGCCCTCATTTGTCCATTTTTACTGATCTCTGAACAAATCTTCAGCGTTTGCACATTGAACAAGGCATTTCACCGCGTGTACCAGACGACCCCCTAGTGGTTAAGAGTATCACAGCTGACTTTCCCTTCCTCTTCTTCCCACCCTGCCTGGGAGTCTCCACCTCTCTGAGCTTCATTCTCTGCACGTGTAAACTGCCAACAATCCCCAAGTATTTGTGGAGCATAATGAGAAAGTGTAAAGTGAATTTGAAAACTGCAATTTTTAAATATACATATACGAGAACTGCTTTGTAGACAAAGCAGTTTTAAGAAGCAGGACTATCAGGAAGTGGCCTAGTCACTGTAAGGGAACTAAGCCATCACTGGATAAATAATGCACTCGACAGAAAAATTTAGATTTATCAGAGCATCTCTTAGGAAAAGTATTATATGTGATTAGAGCCTTTATAACCCATTTGGAAGAGGGAGATTAAGACTCTTCCAAGGACATGCCAGAGTGACCACAAATGGTTACAATTACCACCTTCCACAGAGTACAGGGCTATTTTCTGCACAGCTTCTGTTTTCCTAAGTGGGGTATGGAGGTCTTTCCAGAGCTGAACAGCTCTGTACAATCAAGGATCCACTAGGTGCTATCTCAAGCAGTCAGGACCTCTTCCACACACTTCCTCCAGACTATACCCAGTTTTCTTTTCTAAATACAGGTTAAAATACATAAAGGCTTAAAGGACCTTCAAATAATCACCTTCCAAAATTGTCCACATATCTCCAACTAACCTCTCTTGCAAGCCCACTTGCTAATGGAAGATGGGTATGGTCTGTATAAAGAAAATAAATGGTAATATCCCAGTGGCTCATTGATGTGGGAAGAAAAATCCAGTTTAGCTCATTAAACAGGTATTTAAATCTATGTTAGGAGTCAAGAATAACATCAGTCTGCTATGTTTCCTGGGTTCAAGTGAGGTACTCTGTCATGGTACATTGTCTTATTGAGATTTTGAGCTTGTGTTGCACTGTTCTAAAAGGCCCAGGTGGGAAGGGTGGGGCTAGCATATTATGTACTCTTTGGAGCAGAGATTGTACAGAGTATTGCCAACCATGATATTGTATACAATTTCCTTTTGTCGTGCTAATTTCAGGCCTCCCAGAGGTTTGCTGTTTCCCATTCAGGCCCTCTTAAGAGAGAAATTTACAGGTAATGTGCTGGGATTGAATGCATTCTCCTTCCTCATCACCCACAGCTTTAGTCTGTTTCTTCTATAGAACTTCACAATACCTGTGTAAACTTGGATAATTGTTTGAATTCAATAAATGTTTCACACACATTAAGGGGATTTTTCCAACAGTTTGAGCACCACCATGAAATTTGATTTCTTCTCCCCACCCTCTAGTCTCACTATAAGCAGCTCATGAAATGCTTGCCACATCCCTATATTTGCATGGGTTTCCAATTATAGCTTCAGCGTGCTTATGCTTCTGGGCCCTCCAACAGGTATATAATTATGTTATGCTCTACAATGCCATTCAAGGAATTTCCCAACTCATTTATGCAACTCCTATATGCCACAACTACTGTTTTAGACAAAATTTATGCTCTAAAACAGTCCAAAGAATTGTATCAATGTAGGCTTCATCTCTAGAAGCAATAACATTCAGTTTGTCATAGCTGATTTTTCATTCTTAATTTCTGTATCAAAATGCTCAGAAGGTGTATATAATCATTGTCTCTTTCTTCCTATCTCCAAAAAAGAGCCAAGTAAAGCCCTGTGTAGTTTAAGGGAAAAAGATTGGAGTGTCATTGGTTATGCCATATGTGTTGGACCCACTAAGTTCAATTATATAACAGGTCCATTAAGCATTCTTGTTGGCATTCTTCTGCCTCTCTGGACACTGAATTTATGAGCTCTGTGAGGTCCCACATATATACTCTGCCTTAATCTTAAATTCCAACCCAATTTATGACTCATCACCTCAAGTGGAAGAATGCCCGATGACATCTGCTACAACACTGAGTAATTTATCCTCATGAATGAGCCCCAAAGTGATCATAAATGTGTCTCTGGCATTAAGAACCATTCAAATGTGGTTTCACTAGGTTGTCTAGTTTGAATACAATATGTTTTTATTTGAAACTAACAGCAATCATAATCTGGGAGATGGGACACTTTCCATATTATCAAAGAGTTGATCTACAGAAGTTTCTACCCCTATTTCTGTAAACAGTTTTCACCAAGGACCATGGTACTATCAAATCAACCAGAATGATTGCATTGAGCTGAATCCCTCAGCTTTTCAACTGGAAAATACAGCTAAGTTTTGTAAGAATTTATTCCTACTTCATCCTCTCATGTACGTTTATCAAGTATTCATTGAGTTAATGTAGTTTGTTAGGGAAAAAATTAAAATGTTCATCTGCAGATCTGAGTTCTGGTCCTAATAGCTAATAACAAGCTATATGAGCTTGGTCAATCAATTTATTTGAACACATTTTCTCATCTATAAAATGACTGCTTGTACCTTATAAGGTAGTCATGACTTGAAAATAATATAAATATATTTGAAAATGCTTCCAGTAAATTATAAGCAATTTTTATATCCATTTTGCCATCATGACAGTCTCAAGTCATTGGCAGCTTACCCGTCGCCAAGAACACAGGCAGAGATCATGTCTTTCATTTCTGTGAATTACCATCACATCTACCAGAGTCACCTATATAACAAAGTTCCTCAAATGAGTATTTTGAGTTGAATTACTACACTAGAAATTTTATATTAAATCTAATTATACTTATCATAGAGGATTATATAGTAAGTGCTGTTTCTTTTCATTTTAACTGATATTATTCCTCAATATAAGATTCTTACATTTATTGATTGATGGTTTCATTCTGATGTATGTTCTTCAGTTCCTAAGAATGAGCAACTGATGTGATACATGAAGGTTAACAGCACATAAAGAGACTTGGATAAAATGATATCAGATATAATATTTCCAGGTTCCTTTTAATGTTGACAGTTATCTCTGTGTCCTGCGTAGGTGTCTCGGTCAGTCTTATTTTCATGCTCACATTATTGTTTCATTTCCCTATAAGCCAAAGAATGTTAGCACAAAATGGAATTGGGTCCAGGAGTAGCTGTTGGAACAGACAATACTTTTATTATCAATGATCCATGGTGATAATAAAGGAAGTCAGAAATAAAAATAATCAGAACTACAGGAACACTAAAACCATTATTAAGAAGTAGCTGAAGTGAGAAAAGTATAACCCACAAGAAAAGAAAATGAGTTTTTAAAAAATCTATCAAAAGGAGTACACTAAATGCTTTTTGTCAAACTTTCGCCTCTTGGTTTCCAGTTACTGAAATCTCTTGGTTTTCCTCCATCTTTACTGGTCATTCCTTCTCATAGATTCCTTCTCCTAGATTTCCTTCCATTAGAGTATACCAGGACCCCATCATTGGTCCCTCCACCTCTCTGTGTTTATGCTCACTTGAATCATGTCTCTTAGCTTTAGAACCACCTGCTTGCTGAAATCTATCAAATTTTTAGCTCAGCCCATTCTTCTAAATTGGCAGTCTTGGCCAGGTAGGGCACAGTGGCTCATGCCTGTAATCCCAGCACTTTGGGAGCCCAAGGCAAGAGGATCACTTGAGGCCAGGAGTTTGAGACCAGCCTAAGCAACATAGTGAGACTGCCATCTCCAGAAAATTTTTTTTTAAAAAATTAGCCCAATGTGGTGCCGCACACCCATAGTCCTAGCTACTCGGGAGGCTGAGGCAGGAGGATCCCTTGAGCCCAGAAGTTTGAGGTTACAGTGAGCTGTGAAGACACCGTTGCACTCTAGCCTGGGCAACAGAGCAAGACATTGTCTCCTAAATAAATAAATAGCACTTATATATCTAACTGCCTCCTCAGCCTCTCCACTTAGATGTCTAATAATCACCTCAAACTTAACATGCCCCAGATGGACTTTTTATCTGCCCCAGCCACCGCAATGTTACTCCACGTGCAGTCCTTCCCACTTCAGTTGATGGCAATTTTCTCCTTTCAATTGTTCCCACTATGACTTCATCTCAATATTTTCCCTCTCAGTTTTTCATGTTCACTGATCTTCTTGCTGTTCCTTGAATTTGTCAGACAAGCTCCCATCTTTCCTAGGGCCTCTGCCCTAGCTCTCTGTGCCTGCAGACAACCCCAGACACCACATAGCTATTGCCCCACTGCCCTCCTGTCTTTGCTCAAACATCACCGTCTTTAATGAGGCCTCCCACAACCACCCAATTTATAATTGCCAACTCCCAGCACATTTAATCTGGTTCCCTTACTTTGTTTATTGAATAGCACTTACCATGTTCTAACATACCATATAACTTATTTATTATAATTATTTTTCATTGTCTTCCTCAATGAGAATTGAAGCTCCATAAGGACAAAGATTTTGTCTGTTTCATTGACTAGGATACCCTAAGTTTTTAAAACATTTCCCTGCATATTGAGAGTAACCGAGTTGTATTTGTCAAACTAGTGAATAAATATTTACTAAACACCTACTTTATCCTGGGCATCCTGATAGACCCTGAAGAGAGAGCACAGCCAGCAGATGTGGCCCTTACTATCCTGGAGCTTATGTAGTTGTGAGCTACAAAAGGCCACTTTGATGAACTCAGATGGATATGTGGTGTTTATAGAAACTGGGAAAAAGTATATAAATGACTCTAATGAGATGCAATGTAGGAACATGCTACAGAGAATGGTTCTTAGAGGACCGACTTTTCAGAATAGCCAAAGAAAGACCTGAAATAATTCTTCAGGGAGATGTGGAAAAGGACACAAACAGCTGCCCATTTCCATGGAAAAAAAAAAGAATTAAATTCTTCACTCCATTCACTCCATGATATTGACAAGGGTCCTGCAATGTGCAGGTTGTACACAGAATCAGGAGCCCCTGGATTCTTGACAAAAAGAGGAGAATTTAGTGTAGTTGAAGTATAAAGAGTTTACTATTAATGATTTCAATTTTGGTGTGTGTTCGGGGAGGGAGGAGTATTCAGTACAGGAATGCACTGCAGAGCTCAGCGAGAATCCACGCAGTGTTGATCTAGGAGGGCTCAGGGGGCAGAGACCGCAAGAAGACCTAGGAAGTTGGAAGGCTCAACATCAAAGTCAACACAGCCTATAATCTGCCATCAGTTTAGGGGCAGAAACAGGGGTTGTTGATGGGCTGATGGGTTTTGCAGACTGAGATGGCCCACAAATCTCCAACACCTGTAAGACATCTCCTCATTTATTGTTGGATGCGTATATTATATACCAATTTTTGTAAGTTGTAAGTCTTAATATAAGTTTTTAGAAGGAATGCTGGTCTCCTCTTTCAGATACTCCCAGAAGACCTATGAACAGAGAGAGGCTCTGCTAGCTTGCATGAAACTATTACCTGAAGCAAGTTACTTAAACAAATATGCTGACTAAAGTGTTCCACAATCCCAAATGCAAGACAGTGTCACAGCCCTGCCAGGAGAATAACACAAGTTTTGAAAGTCCCAAGAGAGGCAGGAAAATGGGCTTTTCCTTCTGGACTCTATCTCCAAAAAAGGCACTGCCATGCAAGAGGCCATCCAAGGGGATTTCCTTAGTTATGGTCAGCACAGAAAGTGAAAAAGTGCAGAATTGGTGCATTACTTCTACTTGGGACAAGGGATATATTGCTGTATGGCCAAGAGAAAAAGGAACACATCAATCCTATTTTCTTTCCATCAAAAAAAGCAATTTTCAATCTGTAAAGATTAATGCTAACAATATAGTTTAAGTGGAAAAATCATACTACACTGCAGATTGTGCACTACTATCCCAATTTTTAAAATATAAACATATGGACACGTATGTATTTGCATGTGCATGTATATGAATTTGTGTGTGTCAGCACATATATATGTGTATGGGGGCAGTGATGAAAGGAAAGCTGGAAAGATATATCCCCAAATGCTAAAAGTAATCATCACTAGAAATATTTGGAACATGAGTGATTTTTTTTCCTGCTTTTTTATCTTTCACAATTTGCCACAACCTGTATTATTTTCCTAATCAGAAAACCGCATATAACAAATATATTAATGGGAGAGGACTGTTGCCAACGAAAGACGAGGAGAGACAGAGGAGACGGCTGCAGAGAACGGGTTGAGGTTTCCTGTGCCGCACATCAAGATCCCAGGGTATTAGAAGAACTTGCAGCTGTGGTCACAGAGCCAGCATCAGCCATCCTCGAGGAAGCATAGAAAGCAGGTGTGATTCCAGAAGATTGCAAACTTACAAATGTTGTCCAGATTTTCGAAAGAGGGGGACTGGTGAATCTCAAATACTCAATCCCAAGGCATATGACATCAACCCCTGTGTGATTTCAAGAATAGATTATTAAACAGATGGCTCTGAGCTCTCAGCAAAGGAAGTAGTGGGCTCACTGGAAAACATCATGCCAAACCAGCCTCATTTCTTTTTTGATTGGACTAAGAAATTCACAGGAGAGAGGGGCTGCTGTTTCAACAAGGCACCCGATAGTCTTTACTAACATCTGCTAATGCTGGAGTTTCCTTCACTGGTGGAATCAGGCAAACTATTAGAAGAGACAAGAGCAGACACACCCTCCGAGATGGAAGAGGCATTTGGGAAATTGACCATGTGGCTGCGATGGGAGGGAAAGGAAGAGGCAGGTCACGGTGCAGTTCCCTCTGTGACCACACTGTTTCCAGGAGGCTCCAAGGCTAGCTCCTCATCACTCAAATGTCACCTCTTTAAGGAGGGCCCCTCTGCCCTGACCACCTAACTTGAAGTCACCCCTCTCCTGCCCTTCACTGGTCACTCTGTCAATTTGTTTTTCCTTCTGTGTGCTTCCTCTCTGAAATTATCCTGTTCATCTGTTCACTCGTTTGTTGTCTGTCCCTTTTCACGAGACTCGAATGTAAGCCCTGCGTGAGCAGGGACAATGTCTGTTTTGTTCAATGCTGGGTGTCCAAGGCCTGGGCACATGGTAGAGTCAACAAATTTTTGCACAGTGAACGAAATCTGCTCTTACTCTGTATTCCATTCCCCTTGGCAAAAACTGTCTTATTCTGGGACCTGTCCTCTCCATTCCCTTATCTGTGAGCACCAAAGCCTCAAAGTGACCTCCCTGCCTTCAGCTTCACTATGCTGAACCCGTTCTCCTCACTACCCCCACCGTTCTCTCTGCTGCAAAGGAAAAGTACTTGGCCAAATTGCCAAACACCTAAATCCTCTCCCACCATTAAGGAAAGCCACCGGTTCGTGAGGCTGATAAGCAGTAGTGACACTAGCAAGTGGCATGCTGATTATCACCAACAAGGTCTCTAGCCTCAAACTGTGACATGGAGCACCTCCCCCATGAACTGAGCCAGGTTCGTGATTAGCATGGCCTGATGTAGGACAGGCTTTCCGCATCTCAGCAGCTGAACATATCCCTCCTTCTCCGTGAAGAAGAGCCAGTTCGCTGGTTGCATGAGGAGCAAAGCACCTTCCTCAACATTTGCCCCAGGAGGGAGCAGAGGTCTCCTCTCTAGGGCCCAAGACAGAAATGCAGGAGAGGAGACGAGTACCCCGAGTAGCCCAGAATTCTGCCACACCCTATCGATCTGAGCTCTCCAGCGCTTAAGCTCAGCTTCATAACGTGCCCATTACTGCAGCTTTATAGTTCTTTACGCCAGAAAGCAGCCCGGTATAGTTGTTCAGAGAATGGATTCTGGAGCCAGGCTGCCTGTCTCCAAATTATAACTTTATCATTCATTCTGTGCTACTTTGGACAAGGTGGTTAAAAATATATATATATATCTGTGCCTCAGTTTCCCCAATTTTAAAATGGGTATAGGCATAGCATCTACTTCATAGGATTTTTGCTAAGATTACATGAGTTAATAAATATAAATTGTTTAGACAATGACTATATATATTTATTGAGCAGTATATAATTTTTGCCATTGTTATAAATCTGCAAACACCTAGTATTTCAGTAAATCATCATAAGAGTTCTTAGTTTGTATTCAGCACCTGCATTTTTATTGATCACTGAGCTCAGTATTAAATTCTAGACCTCATAATAGAATAACAAGGATGGACAAGTACCACACCAAAGGAAAAAAAATAACACCAGTGGAAGATCCAGCTTTAAATTCCATTTCTGCCACAGTCTACCTGTGAAACATCGATCGCTTCATTACTGCTATCCAAAATTACATTTAATCACTTCTCGAATTTAAAAAGAAAGGTCCATAGTAATTATTTGAATTTTCTGGTAGGATTGCTGTGGTTCTAGCAAGACATGCATGTGATGGATATTTTGTAGAGAGAACAGTACTGTTATTCAGACATGCGGTGTTCTTACTGTCACCAACACTTATAAAATAAACTAACAACCAACAATGGGGAAAGAAATGCAGCAGATTCAATACACAGAAGGGGAGAATGTAGCAACTTCGCTTGTCCTCCTGACTCTGCAGCTAATTGGCTAAGTAACCTTGAGAAATCTCTGTGGGCTTCAGTTTCCTCATCAGTAAAATAAAATGGAAAATCACTAATGTCCCTCTGATTTTCATCTTGTGGGAGAATTGCAAAGCAGGGGCTTTTAGCATACAGGTTTTGTGTATAACAAAGCATTATATAGGAAATATTCTCCTTAATAATTTAGTTAATAATCAACACATTAGTGCATGATTACTGGTTTCCACTAACAGGTACACCTAAAAAAATCCTTGCCAAACATAGAAATATTGAATTATTAGTAAACAGAAACAATTTAATTCAAAGTATTCTCTCAAAGTAAGGAGTTAATTTTTTTCAAGATGCTGTAGATGGATTTTGTAAGTTCACTTGTCAAACAATGCCAAACTACTGCTGGTATACAATTTATTCATTCCTCAAACATTTTTGAGTACCTACAACTTGCTAGGTACTATTAAAAAAACAATGAATAAGACAAGTAGAGACCTGGTCTTAAGATACTTACATCTCCTCTACTGACATAGAGGAGACTGCCAATAAACTCAAGTACATATAAATAAGCAAGATTATCACAAATAAGTGCTGGGATTTTCATAAATGGACAATTGTGCTAAAAGGTAATTTCTAGAAGTAGATGTGCCATCCTAAACAAGGTGGGCAAGTGTGTCAGACAGGAAAAAGAGCAAATGCCCAGTCTAAGATAGGAAAGAGCTTGGAAAGTCTGAGCAATTGGAAAAAGAGCCGTGTGACCAAAGCAACATGAATGTAGGGAAGAGAAGTAAGAGTTGAGATGGAGAGACCAGATTGGATCATGGAGGACATTGTAGGCCATGGAACAAAATGTGGATACTATTGTGGGAGTTTAGGCTGAATGGGAACATGCCATCTGTCAACCTGTCATTGGTTGAATCCATATAACCTGTAGCAAATCTACCCATAACTACTGTTGACCACCTCTGGGGCTTTTTTTGGTTCTGAAATTTGCCAACAAGCTCCACCCACTTTCTGGATGAATATGTAGTCTCAGATTATTCCAAAATACAACACTTATCCAAGAAGCCAGTTCTAATTGGGGTGATGGCTTTTGGACCAGGAAGATGTTCAACCCATCCCAGACAGTCTTATGACTAAATAATCTCAGGAGGGTTCAAATGTCCTCTACGGAACGTCCAAAGGTGATCAGAAACAGAACACAAGAACAACTGAAAGTTATATGAAAGCAGACCTTAATTCAAAATAAGGAAGGGATTTCTAACAGAGTATTTGCAGATAAGAGGCCAACCAACTTTTTCAGTAAAGTTCCAGATAGTACATATCTCAGTTTTTGTAGATCATACAATCTCTGTGACAACTATTGAACTCTGTCACTACAGTGTGAAAGCAGCCCTAGGCAATATATAAACAAATGAGCACGGTGGAGTTCCAATAAAACTTTATTTACAAAAATAGGCATACAATGGGCTGGATTTGGCCTTCAGGCCACAGATTGCCAATCCCTGGTATAGGCCAGGGAAGGCAAAATGGCAGCTCACAAATGTCATCTAGGCTACAGACATGTTTGTTTCTTTTTTTGGTCCCATACTGTGTTTTAAAATAGAAAACATTTAAAAGTTAGATGATTCTACTAAAAATCCAGATTCCTGGCTTTTCTTGAGAAAAAGGAACCAGGGCCACATTCCTATGTGTCAGCACATGTCATCAATTGTCTGGAGTTGAGTAGTAGCTGCCCACTTTGTGGGGAGAATGGGCTCTCCAGGTCACCACAGACCCCACCACAGCCTTGTTGCCTTCCTGGCTTTGGGGTTTAATATCAGTTGCCATTTAGCATCATATTCACAAATTTTTTTTTCTTATGGTAGAGAATTATTTCTCTGAACATGCATCTATATCAAGTGTAGGAAAATAAAAGACAGATTGAAAAAGCTACATTTGAAAAAAAATGAAAGAAGGCATATGGGTTTAATATGCATACAAAGGATGCTATGTTGAAAGAATC
Source organism: Avahi laniger (assembly GCA_963575035.1). Lineage (NCBI taxonomy): Eukaryota > Metazoa > Chordata > Mammalia > Primates > Indriidae > Avahi > Avahi laniger. The sequence goes on from CAUYSK010034386.1 coordinate 95,820, forward strand.
AATGTTTCTATTTTTCAATTTGTATTTTTTTCTATTTTGGATTTAAAATATATACATATTCATATGTTTATATCATGTTACATCCTTATGCCATAGTTCAGTAATAATAAGAATGGTTTGAATCTATTTCTGCATTTGATTTTCTTATTCTAGGCCTGTTTTATTCATCTATGTTACCTGATCAATTCCATAGCTATTTGAGTTTGTACCTCTAATAGAATAGACCAATATACAGGTAATGAGCCCCTTACCCCTAGAAGACTGAAAGCTGGTGAATGAGTCAATTGGAAATATTTGTGTTGTGGATCCTACTTTGGGCTAGAAGGCTGTTTGATAATCTCTAATGCCTGTCATTCTAGAACCTTGGAAGTCTCTGGATTCCAATAATGGTAGGGCATCCCAATAAGTAGTGCAGTCATTCTCAGCATTTGGCCAAATAATCCATTGGTCAAACAGGAGACCATCCTTTCCATAAATACAGACACAGGTACCAGCTTCGTGAACAGAGCTAAGTGAAAGAGATGTGAATAATCTTTATTTAATTGAGGAAGAAAGCCAAAAGCAAAAATTTAGGCACAAAGCAGATGATGACTACCAAGCAAGCTGAGAAAATTCCTTGTTTCCACATAAAATAAGTCCTTCTTTCTTCCTCTTTTAAGAATAATCAGGGCCAGGCATCATGGCTCATACCTGTAATCCTAGCACTTTGGGAAGCCGAAGTGGGAGGATTGCTTGAGACCAGGAATTCGAGACCAGCCTGAGCAAGAACAAGACTCTGTCTCCACAAAATATAGGAAAATTAGTTAGGCACAGTGGCACTGTAGTCCTAGCTACTCAGGAGGCTGAGGCAGGAGGATCACCTGAGCCCAGGAGTTTGAATTTTCCATGAGCTATGAGGATGCCACTGCACTCTAGCCCAGATGACAGAGCGAGACCTTGTTCCAAAGAAAAATTTAAAAAAGGAATGATCAGGTAATACATGCTTCTTTCTGTATTTGACTTCCAGCCTGTGGAGAAAGGTTATATCCCAATTCATTCCCTTGACAACTGCCTTATTCAATTTTACTCTTTAGCTTTTCTTTTTATTTTGTCCTGAATTGATTCCTTCAAAAGGGGGATATCAAAAAATAAAATGAAGAGGAAGCGGAAAATTCAAGCACACACAAGAACCTATACAAATACTCTTCAGCCTAAAGAATATCCCAGTAAGTATAAAATTACTGACACCTATCGTAACCAAAAGAGATTTATACAACCCAAAACAGAATGATTATAACTGTGTAAATACAAATTTTTCACTGAGATGAATGGAAATAAATATGCAAAAATAAGAGCTGTTGGAGATTAAAATATTATGGGAATTTAATATTGCTTTTTAAAGTCACTGTAATGTTATTTTATAGTAATAAGCAAATAAAAGTGTAAGATGGCATATAAATACATTAAGGAAAAATCATCTGTAAACAAGTAGTGTGTGAATTCTATTGCAAATCTTGAATAACTGTGATGCTTTCTGATAATTTTTAAAAGACAAACTGAATATGCCTTTTTTGGCAGTTAGAAAATAGGAAGGCAGTAGATAAACCCGCTGCAGCAGTTAAGAACGTCTGATAAGGAACCTTTGGAAGAAGCCTGTCCCACAATTCAGGAAGATTTTGCGCTCCAGTATGTGCTAGTGTATGCTGAAGGAATTTCAGTTCGCCTTTCCCTTGTCTAAGGATGCCACTTAAAATAACTAAATTGCATGTAATTAAAGAGAACATTCTCCCAATGACTTCTATAGGTCTAATCCTTTGACAAGCAAGAAAAGGCTAAAGAAGTGGCAATTAAAGTTTGTCTTCCCCTGTCATAGCTTATTTCGTAAGATTGCTCCCCTACCACTCATCAATGCACGGGTGGCCTAGTCAGACGCAATATAAATAATTTATCTTGCACATTTTGCTTCGGATCGGTGCTCATTAAATCTTTGTGACTTAGGATCACAGAATTTTTACAAATGACAAGGAAATAGAAAGTATCTAGACCAACTTACTCTTTGATGAGCTATGAGGCTTCGATTGATAGATCTGTAAAAGGTCATACATCCACTTAGCATCGAAGTCAAGAATTTGGCCCTGTTTCTCTTTATACAATCTGTGATGGGGCTCCCATAGCTCATAACTGCTTTATAATGACAGCGATAATTGAAAGCCACAGCAACTGAAATGCTGTGTTTATTGTTATCAAACATGAACGAACTTTGTTATTTTGTTTTCTCATAATCCTTAGATAAAATAGCAACAACTGTATTGACATTTTTAGTTAATCATTATTATTTATATAATACATTACCTCCATAGAACATTATCAGATTCTTTGTTATTTTCCAAACAGTTTAGGCATCGCTTGTAATAAAGACAAAATCCTTGAAGAGGGTCTTTGCCTATGCCAAGTGAGCATTTTATTCCTGACCCCATAGAATCCAGAGTGCCTAACATGAGTGACACAAATGGTACATTCATTCATCACGTTACAAAAATTGTGCCCATGGCAACATTAGCCAGGAAAAGAACACTAAATTAAGTGGTTGTGCACACCTGGAAATTAATTTCTCATGCATGACTTTTGATTTGGAAATCTATCAGTCAGCTATCCTCAGTGGATTTCTGGAGGTGCCTATGTCATGATTTCCCAAATAAACCACAGTATGGACCACAGAAACCTCAATTTTTACACAATGAGCTTCCTTGGCTCTGTCCTTCCCATCACCACCCTCTTCCTTGTTATTTACCACATCTTACACATGTATTTTATTTCATGCCTTTATTAATCCAAGTCTTCCCTGCCCCCATTTCAGCAGTAACAAAAGAAGCTGTATCAAATCAATGAACTCAGAGCTGAGAAACAGGGTAGCCCTGAGTACCCTTTTGCCCCACTGGGCACAAGCTTGCTGAGTATAAACTGAAGTCGTATAACACTTGCTAGACCAGCCTGAAAGTCCAGATGAAAACTGATTGTCTCCCAAGTCAATGCTTAAAATGAAAAGGCTGATGCTGTTTACACTGAGGAAGAAAGGGTGACAGACAGTAATCCTTCACCAAGGACTACGGCGAGTAAGAAAGCAGAGTAGGAGTTCTGTTTTCACTTTTAACTTACAGAATTAAGACCGGGAACAGGGGACGGGGAAGGGTGGTTGCTGGGTGTCTAAGAGGCAGCAGACATGCATAGTTTTGTGGGTTTGTCCTCTGGGCTCAGTTACACACACTCACCATGGCTAAACTGAAAGGCCTGTGTTCAGCTGACAGATTGGCAGCACCAATCTGTGTGGAACGGCAGCAACCAGGGACTGTGAGACCAACTCTGCTTTCTGGAAAGTGACTGTCAACATGCATGGCCCAGTAAACTTTTCTTCCAGCAACAGTCCGAGCAACTGGCAGGGTAGACCCTGGAAGCCTGTGCCAACAGGGTGTTCTTGGTGTCTCTCAATGGATGGAGGTTGAAATATTAAACCAAGCAACCACAAAGACTTGAATTCTTAAGTCCACTTCAGAGTGGTAACTGATGGGATGTGTATGTGCTAGACTTGTAGCACTGGTGCTCCCGAATTTCTGTTCCATCAAGACTGTGATCTGTGACGTGTCAGGCCACGAGGCCTTGAGCTTTGGCTTCTCACCATCCCTCCAAGAGCTGAGGTTTTCACTTCTGAAGAACAAGAGTGTTAGGGTTTTGTTGTCCTTACTCTTGGGTGATCTTGGTCATGTGAGTTGAAAGCAATTGAGCTTGTGATGATATCTTTATTCCACACAAGCACAGAATCCATAGATATATCCTAACCCAAAGGGACACTGTGGCTGGTACACATGGGGACCTAAGTGGAGAGGTCAATGTCAAGATCTCCAGGCATCTCAACAGGATTCAGTGTGGGAGAAATGCCAAATAATAAGCAATTGGAGCTGCCCATAGTGCAGAAGTGAACCGACACAAAATAAAAATTAAACTGATTTCTAGAAAATACAGAGATCCAATATTGTTTGTGCTAAAGTTTTTGGGAATTTGTGGACTGATATTCATATTCACACTTTCTCATATTCTCTTTCTCTCTCTCTCTCCCCTGCCCCCCACCACCCCAGTCTCTCTCTCTCTCACACACACACACACACACACACACACACACACGCACATTTAAAAACAAACAAGATTTATTTTGCTTTTAATTCTGCAATTTGGGTGGAGTTCAGTGAGGATGGTTCATCTCTGCTTCACATGGCGTCAGTGGAGCAGCTCAAAATGTAGGCACTAGAATTCTCTCTAGGCTGAGTCATTCACACATCTGGGGACTGAGGCTGGCTGCTTCGTAGGCCCTCAGCAGGAACACTCAGCCGGAATGCTTACCTGTGCCCTGCCCACCCACCACGTCCAGGGCTTCCTCACAACATGGTGACTGGATGCTACAGGTGAGTATACTAAGAAAGAGAGCCAAGTGGAAGATGTACATTTTACAACTTAGCCTCAGAAATCATGCAGCAGCTCTTTTACTATTTTCTACCCACCAAGACAGCAACAAAGGCCCATGTAATTTCAGGAGGAAGGAAAACAGGCTCCACCTGCTGATAGGGGAATAGTAAGGTTCTGAAAGAGCATATGAGACTGAAAATACTGCTGTCACCATTTCTGGAAAATACATTCTGCCACGCTTTATAAATGATTGACACTTAGGTTAGCAAAATTAAGAGGAGCAGAGGCCAGGTATTTTAACATAATCTGGAAACAGGAAAACAAACCACAGCTGGGTCTTCAGTGAAGTGGAGCATCTTCACTGACAGAGCTCACCTCTACCATCTTCCAGGGACCACACCTCTCTCTTCTTTATTTGTCTCTGCACACCTACTACATTTTTCATCTTCTGTCCATGGACCAGCTTTCTACTCTTATTCATTAGCTCACATAAGGCCTAAAACTTTGCTTTCAGCTCCTCTGTTTAAAAAGCTCATCTACTGTCAGCAAACTTACTCCATCGTCAGGCTCTGTTGGTGCCTTCCTCACACCCCCTCGATCCTGAAGACTTCCATACTGCTGACCCACTTGGGCACGCTGGCACCTGCAACTCTTTACCTCTCTGTGCTTTGATCTGCTCTGCTCCCAGGAAGTGCATGTGAATTAATACCTCCTGGAGTAGCGCTTAAGCAATAACCAATATCAATTGATGGGTAAATATTAATACCTTAGCTCCCCTATAAGTTGGAATAATTCAGACTTTTCCACACTGGCTACCAGCATCTTCTAATTCGAGTAAGCTCTTGCTCTCAAGTGGTCACTCGCTTGACAAGTTACCTTTTATCAGCATCTTTCCTTTCCCTATTTCACTTCACTCCCCTACACATGTTTCCTGAGATCTCCTCTCAAATAAACTGCTGCACTCAAATCCTTGCCTTGATGTTTAGGAGAAAACAACACTAAGACACTCTATCTCCCTCTGTGGTCCAAATTTAAAACCCCAGAGCACAGCCAAGGAAACTATCACAAGAGCAAATGGACGACATACAGAATGGGAGAAAATATTCACATGCTACATACACATCTGACAAAGGGCTGATAACTAGTATCTATATAGAACTCAGAAAAACCAGCAAGAAAAAGTCAAACGACCCTATCATAAAGTGGACAAAGGACATGATCAGAAATTTTTCAAAAGAAGATAGACTAACGGCCAACAAACATATGAAAAAATGCTCAATGTCTCTACTCATCAGGAAAATGCAAATAAGAACCACAATGAGATATCACTTATCTCCAGTGAGACTGGC
>CAUYSK010034389.1:0-19020 GCA_963575035.1 Avahi laniger
AAACCAGCCTGAGCAAGAGCGAGATCCCGTCTCTACCAAAAATAGAAAGAAATTAATTGGACAGCTAAAAATACATAGAAAAAATTAGCCGGGCATGGTGGCGCATGCCTGTAGTCCCAGCTACTCGGGAGGCTGAGGCAGAAGGATTGCTTGAGCCCAGGAGTCTGAGGTTGCTGTGAGCTAGGCTGATACCACGGCACTCACTCTAGCCAGGGCAAAAGAGTGAGACTCTTTCACAAAAAAAAAAAAAAAAAAAAAAAAGGGAACAAATGGCACATAGAAAATTAGATTTAGACTAATGGAAAAAAATAAGAATTATCAACTATTGGAAAATCAAGAGTTTTACCAAAAGGATAAAATATACTAATTGGTTCAGCACTGAATAGTTTCTACATAGTCATAATAACATAAACACTGACAAAAAGAACAAAGTTAGATATAATTATATTCTGATGATGTTGGGGGAAAATAATATAGAATACCTTTAAGTACCTTAAAAACATAGCAAAATTGAAAACTGAAAATCAAGAATTAGCAATATAATCATATGTAGTTGGCTAAACAATAGCCCTCCAAGATGACCACGTCCTAATCCCTGAAATCTGTGAATGCTACCTTATGTGGCAAAAGGGACTTCACAGATATGATTATGGATCTTGAGATGGGAAGATTATTCAGAATTATTCAGGTGGGTCCTAAATGTAACCACAAGTAACCTTACAAGAGGGAGGCAAAGGGAGATTTTACCTCAGAGAGGTGATAATGATGATGGAAGCAGAGATTGGAATGACAAGCTTTAAAGATAGAGGAAGGAGACATGAACAAGAATAAAGCTAGAAGCTGAAAAAAATAAGAAAACGTTTTCTCTAGAGCCTCCAGAAGGAACCAATCTTACCAACACCCTGACTTTAGCCCAGTGCAATTGATTTTGAACTCCTGACTTCCAGAACTGTAAGAGAATAAAATTTCAGTTGTTTTAAAGCCACTAAAGTTGTTGTAATTTGTTACAGGGGCAACAGGAAACTAATACAGCATCTCATTTAGATATGTGGAAGTAAATTTCAAAAAGAATGGCTCTAGGATCTGGACTAGTTAGTTCATAATAAAGCTACGCTGCTGCATTTCATTATAAGTATTTAAGAGCTATTTGATTTTTTAAAACTATTTTCACTAAAACATAAAATATTACCCCCACCATAACTGGAGACCACTCAGTGATACCATGGCTAGTTTGACATGAGATTAAATAAACGTTTGGTGACTAAAATAGGTTTATCCCAGATTATCCATATGGGCCCAATGTAATTACAAGGGTCCTTAAATGGGAAGGAAGAGGGAAAAGAGCGATATAAGAAAGAATCACCTGTCATTGCTGACTCTGAAAACGGCAGGGAGCCATAAGCCCAGCCAAAGAATATGGGCAGCCACTAGAAGCTGGAAAAGGGGGAGAAAAAAAAATGAAAGATTTTCCCCTAGAGTCTCCAGAAGGAATGCAGCTCTGCCAATGCCTATATTTTAGCACATTGAGACCAATTTCAGAATTCTGACCTCCAGAACTGTAACATCGTAAATCTGAGTTGTTTTAAGTCACTAATTTGTGATAATATAGTTCAGCAGCAATAAGCAACTAATACATCTAGAATAAGGTTAGTGTTTATTCAGTGTTATTAGAGAAAAATCATGCCCTGCCAAATTGCATACAAATATTCCAATCCTCTTACTTGGTAGTAAATAGTGATGTTGGGATGTCACTGCCTCAAAATACTATATACATACATTCATTTTCTGTGGCTGCTGTAACAAATTACCACAAACTGGGTGGCTTAAAACAGAAATTCATTCTCTCACAGTTCTGGAGGCCAGAAGTCCAAGATTAAATTGTTGGCAAGTCCATACGCATGCTGAAGACTCCAGGGAAGAATCTACTGCTTGCCTCCTCCACCTTCTGGTGACCGCTTGTATGCTCAGCAACAACAGAACCTGTGGCCTTCTAGATCCTTGAGTGTAGCCTTTGACTGAATCCAAACTTCACAGAACATATCCTTTTAATAAAGGCATTTGTTCTGTGAAGTTTGGATTCAGTCAAGGGGCCACACTTGGGGATCTGGAAGGCTACATGTGGCCGTGAGGGTGCAATTTCCCCACCCTTGCTGTTTCTCCGCCTCTAACCACATCACTTCTCTTCTGTATGTTTCTCCTCCTCTTCTGTGTCAAATTTCTTTCTTATAAGGACACTCGTAATTGGATTTATGGACCATCCAGGTAATCCAGAATCACAACTCCCCCCACCCCACCTCCTTAACTCTACCTTTCTGAGAGCCTCCTCTGAAGATCCTTAACTTAATCATATTTTGGAGGCCATATAAGACCAGTCACAGGTTCCAGGGATTTGAATGTGTACATATTGTTTTGGGGGCCACCATTCAACTCACTACAACTTACATCCATCAACATATTCAGTCAAAAAATATTTACTAAGGCCCTTTGGACCCAGCTCTATAATGGGTAAACACTGAATATATAGAAAAAAGTTTCTCTCCTGAAGGAGTTCCGACTTTAGTAATGGAAAATGATAAGAGCCAAGCACAGAGAGCTTTAATAGGAGCTCATATAAGGAGAAGCTAACCCAGATCAGAAAGAGTCCTTTTTCTCCCCTTCTGGGAATACTATTAGAACTCTGAGGTCCTCGTATCAACAAAAGCAGCTCGAATGTGCTACAGCACCAGTCCCCAACTTTTTGGCACCAGGGACTGGTTTCATGGAAGACAATTTTTCCACGGACGGTGGGTGGGGGATGGGGTGGGGCAGTGTGCAGGGGGAGAATGGTTTCGGGATGATTCAAGCACACTACATTTATTGCGCACTGTATTTCTATTATTGTTACATTGTTAACCTGTTAATGATAATTTGTATCTGCAGCCATTCCCTAGTGCTAGCATTACTGCCTTAGCACCAGCTCAGATCATTAAGCATTAGATTCTCATAAGGAGCATGCAACCTAGATCCCTTGTATGCAGTTTACAGTAGAGTTCAAGTTCCTATGAAAATCTAATGCCGCGGCTGATCTAATAGGAAGCAGAGCTCAGGCGGTGATGCGAGCAATGGGGAGTGGCTGTAAACACAGATGAAGCTTCCCTTAGTTGCCCGCCATTCACCTCCTGCTGTGCAGCCCAGTTCCTAATAGGCCACAGACCTGTACCAGTCAGAGGCCCAGGGGTTGGGGACCTCAGTGCTACAGTATTATCACTTAGTAACACACTTAACCTGTTAACGATATCCTAACACAAATAAGGATTCTAGTTCATTAATAAGTAGCTTACTATTTGGTAAGAGAGCTGACATTATAAGTGAAAGAACTTCAAGAAAAAATTAAAAAATAAAAAGGAGGATAAAAATCAGAGGAAATTTTAAACAGCAGCAGCAGAAAATTGAAGGATGAGGATGAAGAAAGAAAGAGCAAACACATTCAGTGTTCTTTACCAGGGGCAATAATTTACTATGGTTGAAAGAGTTTCTGATATTCTTCTATTCAGATGTCCTTTGTCTTATGACCAAGGTTTTCCTGCACCAGAAATTAGATTCTACAAGACACCTTAACGTTAGTTACAGAATTAAAAACAAAATAACAAAAAGAAACCCCCCTTATTGAACACAAAAAACCTAAATTCTAAATTCTCTCCAAAAAGGAAAAAAAAAAAAAAAAGCCCTAAGCATAAAATAGCACTCATGTCATTATATCCCATGACATCTCTTTACAAATGTTGCCAATCTCAGCTAAAATTTACAAATTTTACCAAATTTGGTATAACCTTCACTTAACACTAAATATAGAAGCTAAAAAAAAAATTGTTCTAAGTGAAAAGTTCAGGTTTTCCCCTCAATTTTCTTGTCAACTCCCTTTTTCTATCTCTTATTACTGGCCATTCATGATAGTTCCCCACGTCCATCACATCTTTTCAAAAATATTTGCACTTATGCCCCATTAAGACTTTCTATATGTAAATTATTCAAATTCAAAGTAGATGCAGCAGTGTCTCCCAGTGGCCAAATCATGATAGGTATATTTTTCCTATCACAGTTTTTGTATTTTCATATATGATTTCTACAATTATAAAACTTCACAGAAGTTACTACATTAGGGAAAAAAATAAGTTAACAGGATGTATCATCAACTTTAATCCTGTGCTTTTCCACTTGACCACAATAAGAAAATATATGCTTTTCAGTCAACTAAGAGCCTCTAAAACATAAAACATATTACTTAACATTATGTGTTTTTGCATTTTCAATATCCCTGGGATCATTCACTGATTCAAACAACTGAACAGTCACTATCTGTGTAATAAAGCATTGTCGTCTACCTATTTGTTATGAGTTTGATCAGATTATAGTTGTTAAAACCAAAGGACACTCCACCTCACTTATATAGCTGAAAAGAATGGGGTGACATACAAGATTTTTGACCATGACACGTTAGACAGACTTCTAAAGATGTCTGTCCTCTGGTTTGACTGACTGGTAATTCACTCAAACACTAATCTGGGTATTGCCATGAAGGAACTTTGCACATGAAATTAAGGTTAGTAATCAGCTGACCTTAAAATAAGGAATTACCCTAGATTATTGCTGTGGGGCCAATATAATCAAATGAGTTTCTAACAGAAGAATGCAGAAAAGTCAAGTCAGAGAAATATGAAGCATAAAAAAGGTCTTGATCTGCCATTGCTATATTTGAAGATGGAAGAAGGGGAGCAAAGAATCAAAGAATGAGGGCAGCCTCTAGAAGTTGAGAATAACCTCAAGGTGACAACCTGCAAGGAAACAGGCACCTCATTCCTTCTCGTATCCACACGAAAATGAATTCTGCCAAAAATCTGAATGAGCACAGAAGCACATTGATCCCCAGACACTCCAGAAACACAGCCCTGCTGACACCTGAGCTCTAAGCAAAGAACTAAGCTGTGCCCAGACATTTGACCTATAAAAACCGTGAAATAAATGTGTTGTCTTAAGCCACAAAGTTTGTGGTAATTTGTTATTGGCAGCAATAGAAAATACAGATTTTGTTGCCACATGTCAGGTGCTGCTGTCAAACACCTAAAAATGGGGAAGGGACTTTAGAATCAAGCAGTGGCCAGGAGCTGGAAGAATTCTGAGGAGTATGATAAAAAGGCCTAAATTGCCTTGAACAAATTGTTAGAAGAAATCTAGACTTTAAGGACACTGCCATTGAGGACTCACGTCTTGCTTGAAGAAATCTAGACTTGATGGATCAAAAGATCCAACTTATACAGTTGGATATTTCTTTTGTTATCCATTCTGAAAATCTCTACCTCCTAAATGGAGTGGTTAGCACATTTCATTTTATGTAACTGTTGATTTGGTTAAGTTTAAATCTACTGTCTTGCTATTGTTTCTTATGCTCCATCTTTTTTGATATTGTGCTCTTCATTTCCACCTCTCCTGCCTTCTTTTTATGTCACCACCATCTCTCACCTGAATTACTCGTAGCCTAACTGGTCTCTTTGTTTCTATCCAAACCCCTCGCCCCCAACTATTCTCATCACAAGAGCAGTCTCATTCTAATGGTTTTCTACCTTTTCTGGGTAAAGACCAATTGTTACAGTGACCTAAAAGGCCCTGTCATACATTGTCCCTGATTACCTCTGACCACATTTTCTACTTTTCTCCCCCTCACCTATTCCACTTCAGTCACACCATCCTCTTATTATACCTCCTCAAACACACCAGATATACGTCCACCTCAAGGTCTTTGTACTTGCTGTTCCTTCTGTCTAGAACACTTTTCCCTACCTCCCTCAGTTCAGGTTTTTAAGCAAATGTTACTTTTCCCCTAAGTACCTGTGGTAGGTGAAATGATCCCCACAAGATGTCCATGACCTAATCCCTGGAAACTGTGAATATGTTCCTTCACATGGCAAATGGGAAATAAGGTTGCAGGTGGAATTAAGGCTGCTCATCAGCTGACCTAAAATAGGGAGATCATGCTGGATTATCCAAGAAGCACACAATATATTTAACAAAGGTCCTTAAAAGACAGAGAGGAAAATGTGACCACAGAAGAATGGTCAGAGAGATGCAAAATTGCTAGTTTTAAAAACAAAGGAAAGGCATCACGAGCCAAGAAATGTAAGCAGGCTCTAGATACAGAAAGGCAAGAAAATAGTGTATCCCCCAGAAACTCCATAAACGAACACAGCCCTACCAATGTTTTAATTTTAGCTCATTGAGACCCATTTCAAATTTCTGACCTCCAGAGCTGTAAGATAATACATTTGTACAGCTTAAGCCACTTTTAAAGTTTGTGGTAACTTGTTATGGCAGCAATAAAGAATTAATACATTATCCTATTTAAAACTATAAGTTTCTACCCCCAACTCTCCTTTGCTGCTTAATTCTTTTCCTCCACAAAATGTATTACCTTCTAACAAACTTTATAATTTACCATTTTGTTTATATATGTAAATTCTACAAATAAATGTAAGCTTTATAAAGGCAGAGATTATCTATTTTGCTCACTATTTCCCATAGTCTGGTATGTGGTTAGGTGATTCAAATATTTGTTGAATAAACATTTGATGGGATTATAAATTTATGAATACGTTTGAGGAACTGTGGTAAGGATAATGCTGACAGTGATAAAAATGTCATAACTCCTGAAGAAAAAAAAAGATATAATCAGCAGTTGCTTGTATTTAACCACATTTAGATTTATAGCTACACATTAATATCTCTCAAAACACCTTTATAATTCATTCTCGTCAGTATTCCTTTTCTCTCCAATTGCAACAGTTTTTAATTACACAATTTTTAATAACTTAGGAGACACTTCAAATATCTAAGTATATAATCTTTTTTTTAAATTTTGAGTAGAATATCCTATCATGCCTATGTATTCATAAAAGAAACAATGTACAAAGTATTTCCTTCCTGAAGTTATGGGCACTTGAGAAAATTTCCAATTTTGGCAATTATCAACAAAGGTCATATATTACCTTCATTCAAAGAATAGAGACGAGTCTTTGGTGTTAAAAGAGTTGCTTACCTATTCCGGGAGTAGTTGTCGTAATTCCAACAAGAGGACTCTGCATTACTGAAATGTTTGGCTACACAAAAACAGGAGAAAGTGTTAAGGTAAAAATGCACAACCATAACATAAACACAGTAAGTACTGAAAGGCTTTGTTCGATAGATAATTGAATTTCTATCAGGTGCTAGAGATGGCTCTATCTCACAGTCCAAAGTCTAAGTTGAGCAGTATTAACTTAAAACACGCCAGACTCTTCGCATATTTGTTTAAAATAAAAGCTACATAGTTTTAAAAATACTTTTTTTATAGACAGTAACATGGTAGCTATTTGTTTCTAGTTTCTAATGTCCTGTAGTGACAAAATGGTGTTCACCAAGTTCACAAAGAAAAACAGAAAAGCGATAGAATTTTATTTTTAAATAGACACAAATCATGAAATACTATAGATTCAAATCAGCCTACACAATAAAAGACAGCATACCCCTACCACTACCAGTAAAAAATACCAAAGCTGGAAAATTATCAATACTAGTTCCTTTAAATGAGAAAATTAAAGATTAGTTAAAAATCCTTCTATAAACAAAGATAATATCCAGTCAAGAAATGAGAACAGTGTTTTAAAAAATTAGAATAGACTTTTTCTAGAATATATAGATTTTTTTAAAACAGATTCTGATTAAACTAAGGAAATCTAAAAACTAGCAACTAGAACCAAATGTTGAGAGAATGTCAGGAGAGATACAAATTGATTGTTCAATTGTTAATGCCAACTTCTTTCACAATTAGAGGTTGGGTAAAGTCTCAAGGAGCATAACTAATTTGGGCTCTAATCTAGCAATAATATACATTTACTAACTTTCAAGTCAAAAACATTTTCTATAAATTATGACCCATGAAGCTTTTAAACATTTTGAATATAGCAATAACTGTCATCTTTCTGTTTCTGTATCATCATAGGAATAATGAAAACTAGCATAAATTTAGAAGCCGTTAGTTCTCACACCAAACTAAACATCAGATTTATTCACCAATCTTTACAAAACCAACCCAGACCAGGACATTTATCCATTAGGAATATAACACAATCCATACATATAATTTTATATTTCTACTAGGCACATTTAAAAAGGACAAACAGGTGAAATTTAGTTTAGTTTATTTAGCCTAAATCATCCAAAATATTATAATTTCAATATGTAATCAATACAGAAAAATTAATGAGATACTTCATATTCTTTCTCAGTCTTCAAAATCCAGTGTACATTTTATACTTAAAGTACATCTCACTTAGGGCTAGCCACATTTCAAGTATCAATTGCCACGCTTGGCTAGTGGCTACTGTTGGATAGTGGTCTACAGGTGTTGGAAAGAAAAGGTAATCTGTTTAACACATGCATGAATTTTGCTTTGCTTGACAAGGAGGCCTAATATGCCAGACATATCAAGCCTACAAACAGTCAAAATTCACTGAAAGATGCTTTCTAATATTAAACTCTCAAATTTTACTAAATTTGATTTAGGGAAAGGCATAAAGCATATCCAAATCAGATAGCAGAATTATCTTTATACAAAAAATTTATGAATTTAACTGATAGGCTTTGTTTATATGTCCTACTGAGCACAATAGTGATAGGAAAGAATATTTGTGACTAAAAAGCTACTAAACTTCCTACTTAAAAGTCCATACTACCTTTCAACTGACAATCAAGAGTTATCATAGCATTAACACAGTATAGCTATTACAAATACTGACTCTAGATTCAGGACTGCCTGGGTTTGAAGCCCGGCTCTACTACAGACTAGCTGTCTTACTCTTGACAAATTACTTAACCTTTCTGTGTCCTAGTTTCATCAATACTAGAATGAAGCTCATAATAGCTACCTCGGATTCATTATAAGGATTAAATAATACATTAGAAATTGTAAGATCGGGACTTACATACAGTATTTCGTAAGTATTAGACACTTTTTTCTGGCTGTCAGTCCCATCAAAACAGAGACTGTCTACCTTAAATACAACCTATGACTGAAAATGACACCATCAGAACACCTATACCAGCCAAACCACCACCATCAGAACACCTACATCAGAAGCATACTAAAAAATGAGCTCATAAATATTCAGGAGACAGCTTTTTTTTTAGCAAAATAAATAAACGGTACATATGCCTCTAAAAAGACATTGGTCTTATATTAATAAAGCCATTCATAAAACAAAGATCCCAAATCATTACCAAGTGCCCTACATCTGGATAAAACCCTACATTCGGATAAAACCTGAATCTTCATTTGTTCTTTCACAAAATTATTTATACATATTAAACTCGTTAAACAATTGGAGTGACTTAAACCATAATCATATTCTACATGTATATTAAGTAGGACGAGGGCAGGAGCAGGTACATAAGGCATACCTATAAAAACCACAGAATTACCTATATGAGAAAACAATCTGAGGTTCTACATTTTTAAGTAAATTTCATGATTAACACAATTTAAGTAGATTCTATGATAAATGTGTTTAATGGTTATTCTATGCAACAGTTACACTAAAACAGACCTCAGGGAAACATTTCTAATTATTGACCCTCACTGTATAGCCGCATAAAAAAATGAAGTTATACACTGCAGATGAGGGCATATATACCACCTGTCTTCTTGAAGTTAAAGGTGTCGATCCAAGTCCTGGGCTAGAAATGTCATCATATATACTTCTAACTGGTGGAGCTCCACTTTTATCTTTATGAGCTGGCACAACTGGCTGTGGTGGTGACCCACCTACAATGCACAAAAAAATATAGTCAGGTGAGAAAACAAAGGCATCTTTCATCTTTCTGGTAAGATTTTTTAATTAACATTTTTGAAATATTGATTTAAACTCCTGTCTCCTAGTTCTTTTCAAACTTTAATATGCTGAAGAGTCACCTGGGGACCTTGATAAAATTCAGGCTCTAATTCAGAAGGCGTGGGGTGAAGCATGAGATTATGCAGTTCTAACAAGCTCCCAGGTGATACCAATGCTGCAGATCTACAGAATGCACTTTGAATAAAAGTTTCCAGAATAAGTAGTTAATAGAAATTTTAGCTTTTAGGAAACACATAACTTTTGCTTTCTCTACAAAGTGCTTAATACAAAACTTGATCCCATTTCTCACTTGAAAGTAAGTCTTAGCACCAGTCTGTGGATACCTGAATAAATATAATTCCCTATTGTGGAATTTGACTGTCAAGATTAAATAGATGGCATTGTGTTTCCTACATTAGAAATATATTTAAGTACATAATACAGACATAGAACAAGGACCAACTTCTATGTCATAAAGATGTCTTTATAACTTGGAGAACCTACTATGCCAAATAGGGATGAAGCCCAGGCCCTCTGTAAGACTAATGTCTGACACTGGACAGGATAGTACAGCATAAGCCATTTAGAGCACAGGCTATAGAACGAGTCTGACTTGGGCTTTAAAGTGCTCTGACACTTACTAATAAGTAAGCTTCAGTAAATTATTTATTGCATTCAGCCTCAGTTTCCTCTTTTGGAAAATGAGGATACTACTACCTACTCTTTAAGGTTGATAAAAGAATGAAATAACATACACAAAATATGATTAACACACTGCCTGGCTCATGAATACTCAATATACAGTAGCTACAATAATAAAATATTTGAAATAGAAAAAGTCTGTCCAGAAGATAATGTTAAGTGAATTACTTCAAATATAATTTGAAGTAGTTAAAACTTCATTATCTTTTAAAAATATTTCTTTTCTTTTACCTAAAGGAGTCCCATAATAAAAAAATACAGGTTGCTTTTAGGTTAAATACTTTGTGTTGACAAGTTCTGTGTCAAAAGAAAAAAAAAAGCCTCGCTCTATTTTGCAAAGTTATTTCACTAATCATACTATACGTGAAAATCTTAATTCGCTATGTCTAGAAATAGCATTCTTATCTACAAATTTTCAAATTACACTTCCTTTAACTGGATATTTGCTATTCTTGTATTTTAAGATGAATTATTTAAAATGAATTCAGTTGAAGCTAAACCATATTTCATCAAGTCTAAGAGGCACTCCCCCCTCACTCATACACGTACTTTAATATCTCCAAAACAGGGATATATATTTTACAAAATATGGCATCTTAGCACTGTATCATATATAGTGTTTTTCTTTCCTAGTGGTACTAAATGGTGAATTTTACGATCAAAGGCATATTAGAATAAATGAAATATAGGACGATTTTTTTAATGCATGGTTCTTGAAATTATAATAGCTTACATTACTTACACACCTATTCCAAGAGCCTTAAAAGCTTTGTCTTACAATACAAGCATTATTTAATTTTTTTAATAAATGTGTTGATGAGGGTGAATCCTGCACCACTTTTTAAAATTGTAGTATGTGTGTTGATATTACTATAAAACTATTTTAAGCATTTCACCTACCTGCAAGTAAAGGTGATCTCATTTCCATTACTCCTACAGAAGGGCCACTAATTGATCGAGGTTGTGGAGTCACTGGAGCTGGTAAATCCCCCATTAAAAATCCAGGTAAGAACTGGGCATTAACTCCTGGCTTTGGAGATGATGGTGAACCCAGCATCATTGGTTCAGATCCTAAATGAATTAAAAAAAAAAAAATTAAGAACTTCTCTGTTACAGTATCTAGCAAAAAGATGTAAGAATTCAGCACAATTGAGAATTTAATAAAAACTCAAATATTATAGAACTATAGTTGAATTTATTACTTTAAAAGCCAATAAAAACTATTTCTAGATAAATGTAAATTACCTTGTATTCACAATGTTAACCTTTAACAGCTGTTTTTGTTTACAGTATTTCACAAGTTTAAAAAATCGACACTTATTTTTGTTTCCTTTTTTAAATACAGCTATGGATGGAATACACTTATTTTTAAATTAAAAATTTTTATTTAATGGCTTATCTTTAAAAATGCCTAACAGAACAACTTCTTTCCATTTCTGGGTCAGTTTCTACTATTAATATGTAACCACCAAAAAGGAGGACCGAATGCACTAGTTAATTACACAAAGTCTTAGCAAATCAGACACAACGGGTTTAGATAGCTAAATGTCTCATTTTTTCTTCCTCATTTCTAAATACAGTGAATCATTTTTGAGATAAAAGTGTAATCATGCACACAGCAGAGCACTTGTGAAATAAGTGATAACTAGCATCCTAGCTCAGAAACACATTAAAGAGAGTTGGCAAATTTATTTTTGGATTTTTTAAATCATTAAAGTCAAGAATAATCAATAAAATTCTCCCTAATATAAAATCAACTTAAAAGAGAGAACTAATAACTCACAGCTGTCAATTCAAAATCAATCTTCACAATTTACAGGGTAGATATTATTACCTTTATGAAGATAAGCAAGCTATATCATTCTAATTTCAGAACAAAATAGCCCAGTAAGGAAAATACAAGCAATGGAGTCTGAGATATGGGTTCCAGTTCTCTCAGCAAAATGAGCCTAAGTACAGCATCCACTCACAGAGCTTTTATTAGAATTATAGCAAATACAGCACTTGACCTAGTACCTGATATACAGTAAGTGCTCAATAAATTATTCTACCAGTATCTTACAATAGCAAAAACTGAATGATTAATGTGTAAGTGCAGAACTACAATCTCTGCTTATAAAAACAATTTTTCAACTAGGTGACAAGCCTGAGTGAGTATGATTCATGGTACTCAAAGATCAAATGTTTAATGTTACACATACGGTTTTTATTATTACTGAACTTCTAAATAGCCTCAAAAATTTGTTTCTTGCTATCCAAAAACTGTCAATTTATTTTTCCTCTTATTTTCTATTATAACAGACCTATATATTAACACAAATGTATAAAAAAGGGAAAAAGCAAAGTAATTCTGAAATGTGTGAAAAACTGTAATTACATTGTAATTATTTCATAAAGTGCTAGTTACTATGTTACGTGGCACTAAATATTTCCAAAGTACAAAAACTAAAATCAAACCAAAAGCCTAAACAAAAGCATATTCCGAACAGATATTTAGAAAATCACGGCAATAAATGTAAAGTTTTTGGTAACACCACCCACCTTCACTCTTCCATCCCCCAGAAGAAAAAAATACATGGCAAGTAAAATAAGAATTAGGTTAAGGAAAGTTCTGATATATCTGGATATACACTGACACTGCAGAAAGCACCAGAGAGTTAGGAGGGCACAAGGGGCTCTTAATCTGGGCTGTCACTAACCGACCCCCGCCCAAGGCAAAATTTCAAAGAGAGCAATTAACCAATGGATGCTGCAGGTTCTAAATTCTCTTTCACAGTCTGTACTCCTAAATAACTATTCAACTAGCAGAGTTTGTTGAAGTTTTAATACACCAGTAACTATCTAGAATATCTACAATACGTGGAGTTGAACAATTAAGATCAGCTAATGTCAGATTTCCGGCCAGACACTACATAGGAATAGGTTTATTCACATTTGTAACCACAACAAACATGTACTCTAAAATATTTTTGTTGAATAGAAAACTTTGGAACTGAAAATGAGCTTCGTGATCTCTAAAGCATACGAAAAATAAATACCTAGACTGACATCTGTATGTAAGTTTTAATGTAGCACAGTTATCTGCATCACTGACGTTATGTATTCAGTATTTTATGACACACTAAAGTAGTTCAAGTTACTCTAGTCTCAAAAGGAACTTATTTTACACAAACATGACAAGCATTGCATGCCCTTAAAATCTAAAAAATTCATTCTACAGAATATATATCGCACTTGGTCTCTTTTCCAAACTCAGAAAGTTATAACTTAATTTTCAGAAAGTCTCTATAATAATAGACGATTTATTTTCTGTTCTAAAATTTTCGACAGTTCTCACAAGTCACAAAACCCAGAAGGAAATAATAAAAAAAAAGAAAGAAAATCGACATGCTGTTAACTTGGCAGATTTTTTTTTCAAAGACGACATTATTTCAATAAGGCTCCCTAATAAACAATGAGAGTGAATCTTTAAAAATTAGATCTTGACTGGTTAAAAGATCTCCTACAATACTTAGAGCCACCGTCCCCAGATAAAGGCGGGAAAAATTGTGCAAACGCCTAGCTTGCTATTAAGGCCAATTATCTCAATGATTACAATCACCTGGTTGATCAAAATGTCGCACGGTTCAAGCTTCCATTAATAACAGATTCCTTTTGCAAAGCCCGGGAGAATAAAGGAGTCCAAACAGGAACTGGAAGCATCGGTGACCAAGGAGAGCGGACTGTAACCACACACTCCAGGGCACCGCCCACCCACGTGCACACAGACCAGTTCCTTCCCTAGAACGCTTCCGAGGATCCCGGAACCCAGCAACCTGGCATCGCGTCTCGCGCGTTGTCGGGAGTCTCAGGTATGGGCCACTCTGGTGCGGCTGGCGTGCGGGGAAACAAACACAGCTCAGTCACCGCCCGACGGCCGTTTCTTCTCCCTCCCAGGGCGCACAGCTTCCGCAGCCGCCTCGGTAGCGGTAGGATGGTGACGCCTTGAGCAGCGCGGAGGCGACTAGGAACTTGGGGAGACCCAGGACTCCCCCTCCCTGACTGAAACCAGCAGGCAAGAGCCTGACTACTGCCTTTCAGTCTTGTCCGCTTCCGGGCCTACAGCGTGGATGGCAGTGCCAGCAAAGAGAACAGTTTTTCACTCACCCATCGTGGGCGCTTGGGGTTCCACGGCAAAGGCTGCCATCGTGGCGGCAACTACACTTATCCAAAGCACCGTCCCGATTTTCAAAAATGGCGGAAACTCTCCCCACGGGTAAGAGTGCGCTACCTTAAGGGGGTTGCGTAACTTCCGGACATGCGCTGTATGTAAGTTGTGGACGTCGGAGCCATTTTAGCATAGGGCAAGTATCTGCTCAGACCAGAAATCTTAAGAAAAGGAATTTTCACTGGAAAGGTGGCGAACCAGTCTGGAAGCTATGGTTCTGGAAATGGTTTTGGTCGCTGTATGAGCCTCCTGATTTGTTGATACTTGAGTTTCATAGAAACACAGATTGTTTTACTGTTTCATAATTAGCTTGGGTTCACCTGGTGCTTTGTCAGCTGTCAGCTTTTCCGATTAACACCTAGAAAAGTTAGCTTGATGAAACAGTTGGTATTTCTTTCCAGTGTCGATTTTTGAACTCAGCACATCCCGCTCTTTTCTCAAAGCATATATTTGACCATCTGTATGCCGTTTCTTTTAAAGTTTGTGTTATGTAAGTACAATTTGACATTAAAGCATAACTAGTACGCTGTTTTATTACATATTGCATACAAAAGAGTATGGCTAATGAACGCGTATGTAAGTAATGAAAGTCAATTATAAACATTTATGAACCCGCCCACCGTGTGCTCCTGCCTATGCCATTCCTCTCCCCACACTTTGCTGCTTTTAAGGTATATTCATAAATAGATCACATACATTCTATATACATGCGTGTGTGTAAAAATGTTGCTTAGTTTTGCTAAGCAACATTTTTGCTAATAAAGTTTACTAACTTTATTTAAAAATGTTCTACATGTGTATAATCTGGGATGTGCACACCAAGCTTATTATCCCCAAAATATCCACCTATGCTCAGCTATTTCTTATGGGACTTCCTAAAATCTCAAATCCAGCAAGAATTTTGTCATTGGGATGAGGCAATAACAAGACCAGGATTAAATGGTAGGTTCTCAGAAATCGAATGTTAAAACCACTCACTCATGGAATTGATTTTTTTAAATGAATATGTGAGTTGAATTGTGTCCCCCAAAAAGTTATGTTCAGATCCTAACCCTCTTATGTATAAATGTGACCTTATTTGGAAATAGGGTCTTTGCAGATATAATATAGTTCAGATAAGGACATACTGGATTACCACAAATTTGGTAACATAAAACAATGCAAATTTATGTCTTACACTTCTGTATGCCAGAAATCCAAAATGAGTATTATGGAGCTAAAACTAACATGTCATCAGGACCGATTTCTTCTGGCATCTCCGGGGGAAAATCTGTTTCCTTGCTTTTTTCTAGCTTCTTTCTATCCCTCAGCTTGTGCCACCTTCCTACCACTTCAAAGCCAGCCGTGTAGCATTTTCTGCCTGTCTGGCACTGCTTGCCTCAGCTTCTGTCATCACGTGACTCTGCGATTACATTTAGCACTCACTCAAGTAATCCAGGATAATATTCCTATTTCAATATCTAGTTGAGGTGATTAAGTTAATAATCATGCCTGCAAAATACTTTTTTACCGTATAAGGTGAAATTCACAGGTTCCAGAGCTTAGTGTGTGGATATCTGTGGGGACTATTATTCAGCCCACAACACACAGCAATCCGCTTTTTAAAATTAAGCTACCAAGAAAGGTTTACCAATGAAGAAATTTCTATACAAATTATAATCTAGCCAAACAAAAGAACACCATGCACTTAGTAAAGTGAATAAGATGGATTTGGTATGTGTAAGTGTGTGTTGACCTAGAAAGGACTCTATGATATAATGAAAAAAGTAATTTGAAAACATAATATATAATGCATATATATAGCATCATTTCATTTTTATTTAAGAAAAATGCATATTGGGTACAGAAGCAGAGAGAGAGAAAAGAAAGAAAGAGATGCTTGTTTAAATAAAGTAAAAAATTGGAAAAGATTTGCACCAAACTATTAACAGAAGAGGTGGAATAGGAAAGAGTTTGCAAATTGGAGGATTTAAGAAGAGTCTTTAACTTATTTTATTTAATTTTCTGTGGTTGAATACAGGCATTATTGCTATTTTCAGTATTTTTGAAATTAAAAACTTTTTTTCCTTTAAGAAAGAAAATTATTTCCCTTTCTTCACCTGCATTTCAATCTTTTACCCTTTCAACTGGCTCTTTCCTTACCAGGCTATAAAGGTGACTAGTCTTGAAACCTTCCCTAGACTTCTCTCCTCCTTCTAACTACCATATGCTAATTTCTCACACATTTCTTTTTTTCAAGATATCAAAAGAAGGGTCTACAGATGTTAGTAGATGATGTTTCCCTATCTTCACCATCTCAATTTTTAATTCATTACACACTAACTCCTGTGTAAATGCTGTTCTGAAATCAAACTACTGACCCCAACTATTTTTTTTCTACTTTTCAGATTAGACCTCTCTCCTGGACATCTGCAGTATTCAGCAACTTTGACAATCTTTTCCTAAGTACAAGTGTTTTCTTTGTTTTTGGTGCTACTACACTTCCTATTTCTCCTCATAACTTTCTATTCCTTCCCTGGCTTTTCAATAATTGATTCCATTTTTTCTAACCTGAAAATGTTACTGTTGCTTAAGGCTTTGTTCTCTCTCTTTTTCAACTCTGAATTGCCTCCCTTGGAGTCCTAACCAGTTATCACATCTATGCAAATAATTTTCAGTACTGTATGCCCAACCTCTCTCTAAAGCCAAATGCCACTTTTGCAGATGCTTGCTAGACAACCTACCAGTACATCAAATCTCAAAAACAAGCTCATCTTACCCCTAAAGCTAGCCCCATTCCAGTTGTTCCGTTTTCTGTTGGTCTCTTAGAAACTCAAAATTAAAATCATGGTGCGTTAGACAGCAGAATTTGGAGTCAGACTGGAATTCAGAGCCAAGTCTCCCACTAAAACCTGTATAGCTTGGATTTGTATTTAATTTCTAGATTTTATTTTTTGTAAAATAGAAACAATACCTTCTTTGAAAGGTGGTTATGCTTAGTACAGTGTCTGGTCCACTTTGCTTTTTTGGCATCCACCTTCTCTGCCATTAAACATTCAGATATTCTTTCTGCCTCCTCAGTTTCTAGACAATTGCAATCAATTCTTCTCATCTCCCTGCCTTCAGTTTCTCCTACAGAAACTAACACACCAGCAGCCAAAACTTTCATCTTGGTACACATCACCCAGCTGTCCAAACACCTTCACTGACTTTGTGTTTTCTAAGCAACCCCCTTTCCTTCAGCGTCCTTTTCTTCAGCTTTCACAAGGTTCTCATGTGCAGCACATGCCGGTTAGCAACTCTCCTCATTACAGTATATAAATTTTCACCTGGGCAACAAGGGAAGGGAAAAATCAGAATCTCTCAGGGTGGGAGGGTACAAGCATTGCTTAGAGATTGCAATAGGCACTCCTAAAGGCAATCTACATTGTCACCTTGCTTTCATAATAGGGTAGTTGAGAACCCTGGCTTCAAAAATAAAGTCACTTCCTCTTCTCACCATAACCGTTTGCTGCAATGAATTCTCCCATTATTCCCCTTTGAAAACCAGAATTCCCCTTTGAAAACCGTCATTCTCTCATGAACAGCTCTTCACATTGTATTCCTTGCTCACAGCAATCTCCCTACATAGCATCCCTTCCCTTTCCACCTCACTTTACAAAGTCCTGTTCTTCAAGTAAAAGCCCCTTTCTGCCATGAAACCTGCTCCAGTCATAGCAGCCCTAAATCATCATTCCCTTTTAGAATACCCAATGCATTATCTCTGCAACTCATTTGCAATAATATACTTGTTTTGTAAGTTTTCTTTCCATCCCTTCTAGATGGATTTTCTTAAGGGCAGGGACCATAAACTTTTTCTTTTTTATACTTCCATCACTTTCAATTAATGTATGTTGAAAAAATAAATGAATGAACAAACTAATGACAAACTTCTAAAAAATATACATTAATCAAAGGATAATTGTCTAACATAACTTATTTGATGCAATTTCACATGTTTGCAGATTTTTTTTTTTTTTTTTTTGGTGACAGAGTCTCAACTTTGTTGCCTGGGCTAGAGTGCCGGGGCATCATCCTAGCTCACAGCAACCTCACACTCCTGGGCTCAAGCGATCCTCCTGCCTCAGCTTCCCGAGTAGCTGGGACTACAGGCATGCGCCACCATGCCCGGCTAATTTTTTCTATATATTTTTAGTTGTTGAATTAATTTCTTTCTATTTTTAGTAGAGACGGAGG
>CAUYSK010034395.1:0-10052 GCA_963575035.1 Avahi laniger
AAAATAGAGTCCAGTTTACTCTTTGCGTTAATCGATGGGATTTCTAAGCCCACGATGAGTACTGAATTGGAAGGTGAAGGAGAGCTGAGTCTTTGGGAAAAGAATAACCTAGAGTTTAAAAATATATATAGTACCTTTATCAAGAAGGTCACAGTCTACTTCCTTATCTTCTTCACAAGAACACATTGTGCTTGAAAATTAAGTGTCAGAATTAGGGTAGATGTCATGCATAGTTAGAATTTGGAAACAAGTTTCTCAAAGTTGTGCTCTCCACACTTTTGAGACTAACAGGCATATTAACATGAATTGTATTGGAAATCACCTGGAATTTAGATTTTTAATTTTATTTATTAGATGTCTGTGAAAATGTTTTAATTGTATCTTATTATCTATTTAATTCTTCACTCTAACCATCCACATGCATTGGCTAAATTTAAAAAAAGTTTCCTCTTATCACCTCTTATCTGGCTGCAGGAGATCTTTTCTTGGGTTGGTGAGCCTGGGGCAGATGGGGGAGAGGGCGGGAGGGAAAGAAGGAGGGAAGCAGGAAGTGGAGGGAGAGAGAGAGAGAGAAGCAGCAGATGGAGGAGGGGCTTCAGAGTGGTCAGTAATATTAATGAATTGCCAGAGAAGCTAAAAAATGTAAGATCTCTCCAGCTTGTGTATGAGTCTGCTCTTCTCTGAAAGAGAGACAGGAATCAGGATTATTCATTAATATTTGCTTTAGCCCAAGTTTCCTAGAAAAAAGGATATGAGGTAAAATTTACGTGCTAATGCTTTATCGGGGCTTGCAATCCCAGGGCAGCAAGAGAGACAGTGGCAGGGAAGGAAGGAGAGCAAAGACCAGACGGTGCACTACTCAGCTGGTTACCTCCTTACGGGTGGCACAGCCAGTTGCTTGGTCACACAGGGCATTTCTGGAGAGGTCATCTGGAAATACACTGTTTTAGAAAAATTTATTGGGATTGAAGGGGAGGCAGGGAAAGGAATTTATCTGACATTTTGTTGTCATCTCCTGTTTCTCATTGGTTTATGTTTTTCCTCAAGGACATTAAACAGGCCAATCCCCTGTGAGCAGCTGTTGGAGAAATCAAATCTTACGCCCAATGGTGAATGCTTCCTCTGAATCTGGAGGTGGTGGGAAAAGCCAGAGTCTCTGTGGGTTGGGTTAGCTTATGCTAACCCGGGAAGTGATTGGTTTTAAGAGAGAGGTTGATTGTGCCTAAGGGCAGCTGCGTGAGTAGATTGCCTCTGTGGCCTGCCATGGGCCAGCTACTACGCCTGGGGGGAGGCCAGAGTGGCTCCTCAGAGGGCAGCTTTGAGATTGCCCCAGTTAACTCACTGTCCCAATTATCTCAAGAACATTTGTATCAGAATTCAGAATGCTTCTATTTTCTGCACAACCACAGGTGCAGAAGTGCACAAGTCACCTAGAAATGTGTTTGTGCAAGGTTTTATGAGCCGATGCCCCCTTCTTCATGGGAGAGAGTTAGGATAATGGAGTTAGAAAAAACCAGGAGAAAAGATATAGGAATTGAAAATATGTGTATGATCTGTTGCTTGAAATATCCTCTCAAATATGTTACAGGAAGTTGATATTTGTTTTGGGAAAGGTGGTTTCTGAAGACCTCAAAAAAGTCCATATTGCTTATCTCAAAAATATAATACATGGAATTCCTGTTTGGAGTCTGTGTTACTGAGATTCGTTTTTAAAAACCCACCCTGTTCTTTTTCAATTTTTCTTATAGTATCACAAGATTATTTTCTCATCTGCTTTGAACATATTTGATACAAATAACTTCATCATAATCTCAATCAGCTATTTTGCTTGCATATAGATCTCACGGAAGCAGAGGGGGGCAGATAGTTTTTAAAGACTTTTTAATCGATTATAAAGCATATTAATTACAAATTATTTTTGTTCCTTATTTAATTTAATGCATTGATTTAATTTTATGTATTTTATTGAAGACATTAAAAGTTTCTTTTAAAAGACAGAAAATTTCTTTGGAAAAGCATGGTTGTCACTCTTGGTTCCTTTCAGTGATCATTTCACTCTGACTAAATTGGAAAGGAAATACTCGGTAAAAAGTTGTTGACTGGAACATAGAACTTGCGACAATGGTCTTGCAGATTTGTGTCCAATTCCTCTGTTTTTCCACGTTCCACGTGTTCCCAGTCTCTGTTCCAGCAGACGTCCCTTTCAAATATTTTCTGTCTCTAGCGTATGTTTTTTACGCACCGTGCGGTGACACATCTTCCTCTGGCAGCTGTTTCGCTCTGCTCTGCTGCTCTCTTCATCTTCCATCTATTCTTCCTCCTCTCAGATCGTAGCCAATCATAGGCAGAACAGCTTAGAAACCAACAGGGTGGCAAAACAGAGCAGCTGCCTAAGGGACAGAGAGTGACATTTATGAGACAAAGGGGGGAAACTCAAACAAACAAGCTGATGCATCTCTGCAGCTCAGAACATTTGACCCAGAAATACTTAGGTGCACAACTAATTCTTGAGACTGGCAAACTTTCTGGCTTGATAGGATGGCTCTACCTCTGATATTCTTCTCTCCACCACTCACCTTTCCATGTATTAGTGAAGAAGAAAAATCCTCAGGCTTTGACAAAAAAAAAAAAAAATGACTATCAGACTTTAAGCAAGTCTTAGAGACTATATAAAATCAGAATATTTTGTAATTATGCATTTTATCAAATTGGAAGGGGATGATGAAAGGTCATGATATAAGCAGGTCCTTTTGAATTCTTGTTTTTAAGTCATTAAATGCTTTGCCTTTCTGTATCATTTGATTGAGTCCTGTGAGATTCACCTTCCTTAAGCTGTTTTAAAGCTTCAGCAGTCTCATTCTGTGTCTTTTCCCCTGTGCACATTCAGAGCAGCTGCATTCATTTGTTGGAATTTCAGCCAAAGTCCCTTGGCATCATTCTAATTACCTTATTCCAGTCTTCTTGCTTCTGTCGTTATGTTTGCTTTAGTCAAGGATGCCCTTTGGTGAGTTCTTCCTGTCTGTAGGGTTTGTATTCATTTTTATGCATTGGTGGCATTTCTGGCAATTCCATGGAGTATTATAGTGCTATTGATTATCAGAGTGGAAGAGGGCAGGGTCCATCCTGCTCAGTTTACAGATGATATATTTGAATCTCAGATTGGAAAAATGTCAGGTTCAGTGCTTCCAGCTTGCTTTGGCAGAATGGGGTTAAGTAAGGCCAGTACATATTTCACTACACTACTGGCATTTTTCATTTTGAAAGACACTTTTGGTTTTCTATCTGCAATTTATTGCTTATGGTGCATTATTGCAAAGAAATGTACATTTATTATTTCAATTGATAAAATAAGCCTTTTTAAAAAATTGAACAAATTGTTAAAATTTAGTCATGCCATTAATTTAGATTAAAAAAGACAAAAATTTCAAGCTAAAGAACTTCTGTTTTTTGCTTCTCAGGTAGGAATAAGAAAGATAGAATGAATATTTTCTTTTATCCTTCTATTTATTTATTCACCACTGTTTACAAGTATTGACTGTTTGCTATGTAACAGTGTGCTAGATTCTGCACAGATACGAGGATAATTAAGTCTCCTGTGGAAGATTTTGCTCTCAAATGGGATACAACAAACTTGTGTATATCCACAATTATAGTATAGCATGACCAATGCTGTAATAGAAGCAGACCCAGAATTCTACGAAAACATTGAAAAAAAAGATTAAGTACCAGGAAATTTTCACTGAGGAGATGACATTTAAATTGTGTCTTGAAGGATGTGTTCCCATTGGTCAGATGATAAAAGGGATGGGTGTAAATGAGAATCACAGGCAGAGGGTTTTGAGGCATAACGTTTTGAGAAAGAATTAAATGCTTAAGTGACAGTATGAGCAGAAGACTGCGAGCAGAAGATGTGAGGGATGAATGAACAGAAGATACGAGCTGAAGAATGAGGGAGACAGGGCTAGGAGAGAGATTAGCGTCTGATCACATAGGGCCGCCCCGTGTATGACTCTAAAGAGCTTTAGCTACATGGAAGCAGGGAATTTGTTTACTTCACCATTGTATCCTCAGAGTGAAATGATACTCAAATAGGGATGTGTCACTGTGATGAGAAAGGACTACACCATTGTTTGATTAGAGTTAAGGAAAATATGTAAGAAGCTTTCAAGAAGCCCATGCAAGAGATTGCGGGTCTTAACTGAATAAATAATGGTTGATTTCTTAGTCTATTTGGGCCGCTATAAAAAAATACCATAGCCTGGGTAGCTTACGAACAACAGAAAATTATTTCTTATAGTTCCGGAGGCTGGGAAGCCCAAGATCAAGGCACTGGTAGATGTGGTGTCTGGTGAGGGCCTCTTCCTCATAGTTAGCAACTTTCAGCTGTGTCCTTACATGGTAAAAGGGGCAAACAAGCTCTCTTAAGCCTCTTTTATAAGGACATGAATTAATCACCTCTCAAAAGACCCAACTTCTTAATGCCATCACCTTGGGGGTTAGCACTTCAACATATGAATTTTGGGAGACACAAACATTCAGACCATAGCAGTTGAGACGAAGAAAATTGGAAAGATTTAAAAGGAAAAATTGATGGGATTGGAGTTTGACTGGATAAGGGTGATGCTGGAGAGGGAGGTGTCAAGGAAGATTCCCAGGTCTCTAACATGAAAGTACAGATAACTGATGTCAACTGGAGTTGGATAAAGAGAAGAATTTGGGGGAAAAGTAATGACTGGTTTTAGAATAAGAGTCCAAGTGACAATGTTCAGTAGCAGTTGAAAATGCACATCTGGAGTTCGGATGAAAGATAGTGATATAGATTTGGAAGTCATCCACAGTCAGAGTCATAAATGTGACCACTGAAGCCATGGGTGTGGTGGATTAGATTATTCACAGAGAGAATGAAAACAGAGACCCTGGGAGAAATGCTGGGAGGTCACCATCATGGTTATGTAGAGTATGATAAATATCAGGATAAAAAAGCATCTTAAACTACATCTGCTTTACCAGTCATTACTCACCCATTCGACAAATATTTAAGGTACCTTATAAGTTCTAGACACTCATTAGGCACTACAGATACAAAAATGAAAAAGATATGGCCTCTGTTTTCAAAGAGATTATAGTTGATAATGGGGAGATAGGTGAGAGAAATGGACAGAATTTAGGGTGGTAGCAGCTGCTGAATGCTATGTATAGAGGTGGGCTGAAGAAGAACCGGAAAAGGACATCTAATTTAGAGTTTAGGGATGGGGTTGGGAGGGGCATTGGAGTCTGGACAGGTATTTTCCTAGAGAATGACAGAACAGCTGAACTGAGTCATGAGGATGATTAGGTGATACCTGGTGAGAATGATGTGAGGGTGTGTGTGTGTGTGTGTGTGTGTGTGTGTGTGTGTGTGTAGGGGGTAAGGAGTCTGATTCTGGGATACTTCCTCCTCTTTCTTTGTTAAGACCTAACTCCTCTGGTGTTGGGGATAAGAAGAGGAATAAGGACAAATGGCCTTTTCCTAATTGCCTGTGATTTTGGCCTCTCCCTGTGTTTGATTTTCTATAGGGTAGCCTTTGCTTCTCTAGCTAACAGCTGCTGGCCGTGGAGGGCTTCTGTGTGGCAGGCATCTGATTGCTGACTCTCTTATGGAGTGTGTGGTTCTAGGTTTTTGAAGAGTTCTGCTGGACTTCTTCACTATACAGAACCCCTCTTTCTGGGGGTCTCCTCACCTGACTGCTGAGGACACTCATGGCAGTGTGTAAAGTTAGCAAAATGGTCACCAGTCATGAATTGTGCCTAAACAATTAAGATTAATGCATTCTTCATATGACTTGTAGTATGCCATTATTATGCAAGGCTGATAATTCTATTCCATTATGCAAAAAATATTTGGCATGATACACAGGTTAAAGGTACTATTTACTACATCTGTTTAAAAGGTAGAAAATCTTGAGTTGGTTAAAATTACTCACAAAATATTTTCAGATGTTCACAGGCCAGAGAATGTTGCTGTAGCATAAATGTTTACTATCCTCAATAAAAACCATCTGTAAGACTTTTGAAAAAAACAAACAAGGAACCAAGTGATGATTCAGTTTTAGTACTTGCAGCATCATGCTTATATTAATAAATTCACGTAGAAGAGAAAGTTGCAGTTCTAGACAAAGTGTCACCAATTCATGTTATAAAATGTTTGTGGTTGAAACTTTTTTGATAGAAAAATATGCAGTGAAAATCACAAATGCATGTGTTCATAAGATGTCTAACTACTGGAGGTAAAACTCATAAACTTTGACTTCTCTTATTGCTGAGAAGAACTAATGGTAATCAGATGGGCTGTGGGGTCAGACTGTCTTGGTTTGAATCCAAGACCTGCTTTCTATTAATAATACTAACAGGGTGATCTTAGCCAAGTTCCTTACTCATTCTTGAGCTCTCTTTTCTAATCTTTAAAATAAGGAGAGCAATAGAACCTACCTTATAGAGTTGATATGGGGAATTAAATGAGATAAGCCATATATGGTGTTTAACATAGAACCTGGTATGGAGTAAGCACTCAAAGTTAGCTATTACCAGTATAGCCTAAAGTAGTTGCTATCACAATGTATTATCATGGGCTAGATTTTGATCTTATGTAGTGTGAACTTCCATGAGAAATTATTTTTTAAATCTATGAAGATGGTCAAGTTTG
The DNA here is from genome assembly GCA_963575035.1 of Avahi laniger. Taxonomy (NCBI): domain Eukaryota; kingdom Metazoa; phylum Chordata; class Mammalia; order Primates; family Indriidae; genus Avahi; species Avahi laniger. The sequence goes on from CAUYSK010034395.1 coordinate 6,683, forward strand.
TTCAAATAGGAGTGACCAAATAATGAGCTAGTAATGTATATGCACTTCATTTTATTTTTTCAAAGCATAGAAATGATGGTACTAGAGCTGTATCAGTTTTTTGAGGGCTAGACATTGAACAAAAGAGTAATGCTTTGCTGAAGAGTGAGATGAGGATGTGAGTCACCACCAGTTTGCGGGGAATGAGTGATGGAAGGAGGGAGAAGAGAGTGGGAATTGGTTGTTTAGAACTTCGATTTTGGCAAGGGTCACTCATTATCACTTACCAAAAAAAAGAACTATTCAGATTGTCTTTCTGGTCACACCTATGCATATAAATACATGTCTGTGATATTTTAAACAGCCTCTTGTTTTTCATAGCACTATTACTAAAATAATCTTACACTAAGTAATGTGTATTATCCCCAGTGAACAGATAATGAAAAACACTTAGAGAGTTTGTGAGTCAACACTTTAGGGCCACATGTCTGGTACTATCCCAGGTACTAAATGTCAACAGTGAGCTGTGGGAGTTTACAATGTAAATGAAGTCAGAGGATGAAACAGCTAATTACAAGAAAGAGTGATAATATTATCAAAGAGAAAGTAGAGGAAGCTATTGGAATTTAAGGGACAGAGGCCTTTAATTTTGTTTAGGGAGTCAGGAGGGCCTTCTGGAGAAAATGTGCTTAAGCTGCGACCTGATATGTAAGTTGGTGCTGGCCAAGGAATTTGGAAGGAAGAAAAGAAGAATAAAAAGGAGGGACAAATATTGAAGATAGAGGTAAAAGAATGTGCAGTAACCTGGAAACAAAAGAGAGAGCATGATGTGAAGGATTGAAAATACAGTTTCCTGGTTGAATGTGGTGGCTCCCACCTGTATCCCAGCAATTTGGGAGGCCAAGGTGGGAGGATTGCTTCAGCCCAGGAGTTTGAGATTAGTTGGGTGACATGGAGAGACCCTCATCTCTATCAAAAAAACCCCACATTAGCCAGGTGTGATGGCATGAACTTGTAGTCCCATCTACTTGGCAGACTGAGGCAGGAGCATCACTTGAGCCCAAGAGATTCAGGCTGCAGTGAGCTGCAATCATGCTACTGCACTCCAGCCTGGGTGACAGAATGAGACCTTGTCACTAAAATAAAAAAAGAAAAAGAAAAAGAAAAGAAAATAGTTTCTTATCACTAGTTGCTTATTGCCCACTATGAGTGGGAGATAAAACACATGTCTTGAAGGAGAGAAGAGAACAAATGCTTGTTGAGCCCTCAATGAACATGATAACTTGTACCCAGAGAGCAGCCCACATAATCCACTACCCTGGTATTTTGCTGCATCAGGCTACCAAGTCAGGAAGTCGTCAGTGAAGTCACCCTTTGGTGACAGGATGTGCTATTACTTGGTGTGCCAAATATTGGTAGTATTCACATTTTAAAGATCAATGGGATATAGAGTTACTATATTGATATGATCGAGATTGGCCTCTGTTTTAGGATGTTAGTAAATAGCCTAATACTGCTTTAACCAGTTGAAAGGAAACAGATTTTCAGAGAATATGAGTCTTAGAACATAATGGAAGCTTAGCTCTTATTTCTCAATCATATACATCTTCTTTTATTTTAGACACAGAACACAAAAGGAGAGAGCTTGAAATCCTCCAATTCTATTGACCTGCTTTTTTGAATAGACCAAAATTCACTAGGTTAAATATAGTCTACCCTTTGTTTCTGGGGAAAGATTCAAATGTGATTGAGGTTAACCAAATGACACTGGAGCTCAAATATTGTGTGTTTCATTTAAGGTAGAAGAAAAATTTGTAGAGAAACAGAGAAGGGAACTGAACCTTTGAATTGTTTGTAAATATTTGTACGTGGTACGTGCTCACTAAATGTTTGAGAAAGAACCAATAAATTAAAGGAAAATGACTTTAAAGTCCTAGGACTCAGGAACAGGTTTCAAATCCTGAGCATACTTGAAACACACTCTTCATTTTTACTTTCTTAGAAGTGACAAATCCATTGCTTTTCTGGGCTTTGCTATAGTGGACCAGAATATATACTGCAGCAGTTACATAGGACCATATAATTGAAAGGACTCACAAGAGTCCAAAAAGTATACTTTCATAAGGCTTTAATAAAAACAAAGGACACAAAACAGAAAGAGAAAGAAAGCACAGGTAAACATTAGGGAGCTTTGAGACATCCAGGTGGAGCTCTCAAGGGTCCTCTCTTGGTTGCATAGGACTCAGTCTCTGGATTATAATCCACTAAGATACATGAAAGCCAAGCAAAAGTTTACTGAGGGATGTTTTATATCCCACTGGTCATAAAGCCAAAATGAAGCTATGTAACCAAATGAACAAAATGTACATTAGTCTGTAAATTTTCAGTAGACAATGTAGACAAGCTCATATAAGGTACTTGCAGGGGCCTCTCAGACTTTAAGGAACACGTTATAAATCACCAACTAGTATTTTTCAGCCCTATCTTGGATATGGGTCAAACCCATGGTTCCAGGAACCCCTGGAGATAAGCATAGAGCTGTCATAGACAAGCTGGAAGTTAACACTGTCTTTGCACATGGACAAAAAAGGGGAAAGACAAAAATGGATAAAACATATTAAGGTTTATTCAATCTAGCCAGTCCCTGGCAAAGTTAAAAAAGAATGAATCCGTTTGCTGGTAAGTTTTTATTTCTCTTTTAAAGTTTATCTGCGGAACAGGATAAAGAGTTCTCCTTGTAATTCAATGTCTGGCAAGTTAATGTGGATAGAGAAATCTGCAATCTTTGACACTTTGGAGTGAAACTTTGCGACTTTAGGCAGAAGTCCAATTTCATTTTGTTCTATATAGGTACTGCAGAGATAGAGCACATGGGAAGTCAGTCCCCCGGCAACCAATGGTGTAGCAGGAGGCAAGACAAAGCAATTTTTCCTTACTGCTCCCAGCTTTATCTGTAAGGAGTCTTCCTGATTTCATAGCCAAATTACCACCAAAAAACCTGGTCTCTAGCCATGGCTCCACCACTTAGACATGTGTTTCACCTTGGGCAATTTACTTGATTCCTTTCTTATACAGAAAATGGGGATAATGATGTTAACCACATAGGGATATTGCAAGAATTAAATGAGCCAGTGTACAAAAAACATGTACTACAACACATGGAGACTTTACTTGTAATTCTAAAATGACTTTGTCAGAGAGGCGAGGATCAGTATTTGTCCTGGTGCCCTGCTCCTCTGAACACAGGGATCCCTTTGCACCGTTCCCTCAGACATAAAACCTTAACGTATTATTCGTGTATACTGCTCCACAGCTAAACCAACTTGACACAGTGTATTAATTTCTTCTTGCTGTTGTTACCACAAACTTAGTGACTTAAAACAACACAAAT
>CAUYSK010034398.1:0-15961 GCA_963575035.1 Avahi laniger
CAATTCAACTTTTTCTTGTAACGTCATGACTTTTTTTCTGATTCTTGGGAGTACTTCCAGCATCATTAGTGGCACTTAGTACGGATCTCCTGGTGTTATTCAAGGTTTATGATATTACACTAAACACAATGAAAAATATGTGAGAACTGTGAGAGATCACTTTTTACTGCAATATGCAGTTTGATGGAGAGACAAACTGCTCACACTGAGATGATTAGTGTTACGTGGTGTTTTCAGCAGTTACTTGCAACACTTGAGCTCACTGCAAGAGCAACAGGAGGTGGCTACAAAATTATTACAGTAGTACAGTATGAATTTTATGCAATTAAGATTTAATACTGCATCTTTACATTTGTTTACTTTTCTCCTGACTGCAAATGTCATCATGTATGATCCCTGTTTGCATGCATAAGTTTGGATAAATTTTAACTTTCTATATTAGATTTGTATATATTTTATAGTAGTAAATTATAAAATAGACTACTATCTACATATATTTTATGTATTCATGATGTGTCTAACTTTTTCTAATTTTTTCCAATATTTCTGGGCTATGTGGTTCAATCTGCAAGTTTTTTCAAATTGTCACAAATCTCCCCCCAAATTTTCAATATGTTTATTGGGAAAAAACCTGCATATAAGTGGACCCACACAGTTTAAACCCATGTTGTTTGGTGGTTAACTTTATTTTTATTATACCTGTTAATTTTCATTATGTTAGTTTTGGCTCTGTTTATATTAATATATATTTGTATCCCAATTATACCATCCATCCTGATCAGCAGAAGAGTCTAAACGCACAGGGTCAAGAGAAGAAGTCTGTGACCTGACACTATCCACCGCCACACAGATCCACCTTCCAGGTGAGGCAAACCTGGTAAACACTCTTCCTGGGGCAGTTGTTCCCTGAGCCAAGGGATCAGCAGCCCAGGGCCACCCAGGCCACACCTGTCTGGGTTTATAAGAACATTTCTCTAGAGACTAGTCAGGTGCTCTACTCTATCATAGGAGCAGATGAGCCGAGCTCCCTAGGACTGTTATTGTTGAGCCCATGAGAGATTTTCATGATCATGGCTTTGTCTCCTCCGTGTGAATAACTCATTTTAAACAATAAAATATCAGTTTTATGTAGTTTTAGATTGACAGAAACATTGGAAAGACAGTACAGAGAGGTCTCATACATTCTGTACCCAGATTCCTCTATTAACATCCAACATTACAATGGTACATTTGTCACAACTAAGAAACCAACATCGACACATTACTATTAACTAGACACCACAGTTTCTTTGGATTTCACAAGTTCTCTCTTAGTGTCCTTTTTCTGTTCCAGAGTCCCATCAAGGGCATTACATTACATTTAGCTGTCCTGTCTTCTTAGGCTACTCTGGTCTGTGACAGTTTCTCAGAGTTTCCTCTGTTCTGATGACCTTGATAATTTTAAGGAGTACTGATCAGGGATTTTGTAGAATGACCCTCAATTTGAACTTGTCTGATGTTGTCTCACAGTTACTGGGGTTATGGGTTTTGGGGTGAGGGGGAGACCACAGAAGTGAAATGCCATTCTCATCACAGTGCCAGGAACACATGCTGTCAACATGACTTATCACTGATGAAGTTAACCTCGATCCCTGGCCAAGGTAGTGTTTTCTAGGTTTCCCCAGCACAAGTCACTTTTAATCTTCTCTAAAACTTTGCCAAGGAGCAGCACAAAGGTTTCCTGGTTTGTGCTTTCCAGGATCTATTTTTCCCCTGTGTTGAAAAGGTGGTACATTTGACTGTTTAATTTTCTGATTCCTGTCTCACTCACTATGATCCCTGAGAGATTCGATCCATCGTTTTCCAATTATATTTGCAAAATCTTTCAGGATTCGAGGATGCAATAACTCTCAGGCAGGATATATCCACACGTTTCATTTATTTATTTATTCAATGCATATTTAATATCACTTTTATTCCAAGGTCTCTCCTAGTTTCTGGATGAGGATGAACAAATTCATAAGCTGTAACTTTCCTCCTGGTAGGCCAGCCTTGTAAAAAATGACTGCACTTCGGTGTAACAGTGTTGCCAGGGCAGTGGTGATGAGGCTGTCTGATGAACTCTGCCCAGGGGTGCAGTTTAGGGATCCACAAAGATCTCACTTAGTTGGTGGCACATAGGGTGGTTCATCTATAACATTTTTCTAGCTCCCTTTGACCTTCAAGGATTTTCACATTTTGTTTCTGTCTGGCTTTGCCTAAAACCCCAGTGCTAACTGCACACTGTATAGATATGTTTGGAACCCAAGATGGAACCAGCTTTAGACTAAAGGGACATTGGATGACAGCCACGCCATCACTCTTTGCATCAAGTTGGCCCCAGGGAATGCCTCCCAGTAAGAAGAGAAAGCTAACAAGGCAGGAGCTTCCACCCAGCCCCCAGGGTAATTCAGGTTCTTGGGTGGTGAGCATTACACACGGCCCACAGGCTATAAACCACCCTAACAGGCATAATGACTTCCGTGCCTCCACCTGAAGGGGCTCATTGCAATAAGGTAACAGCTCTTACAGATGCCTCTAGCTTTAACTATGGGAACACTTGCTTTATAGCACCACCTGAATGATCTATATCCTGCTCTCGTCAATGGCAATTTCAGGAGTGATTTGGCTTATGTCTTTTGTGCATGTGTGTCTACACAGCGCCCTGAAAACCTTTGGCATTGAGAACATGCGAAGGGGGGTGTCGCAGCTGCAGAGCTGGAGGTGGAGAGACAGGGCCCCTGAGCTAGATGTCATTAGGGGACAGGAGTTCACACTGGTCACAGGGACAAGACTACCAGCATTCTGCTTTCATTCACTTATTCACACTCACAGTCATTCACAAACCCTTACTGAGCTCTCCATTTACCGAGCACAATATTGCACACAGGCCACGATTTCCTGTGAGTCAGGTTTCCTTCTGAGCTCTGTTGGCAGAGGAATACACTCAGGTAAGCTGTGGCTTCACAAGGCTGTGGGGCAGCCTAGTGCTGGAGTGCAGCTAATGGGGCTCTGGGTACAGGGTGGGTTAAGTGGTTTGGAGAGTTTCCCAAGCCAGGAGCCCAGGCATCATTCTTCACTCTTCTGTCTCCCTTTCCAGGAGATGCCCCTGCCAATTAACGCAGGACTTGTCACTTCTACCTGCTAATGTCTTTCTTGAAGCGTTTACTTGTCCCCATCCTCACTGCCCTGACCATGATTCATTGCTTCCTGTCTGGATTACTGCAACCACCTCTCACCTGCCCTCCCATCTCCAGCCTTGTCTCCCTCCGTCTGTTCCCCACATTGCACCCAAATGTGCTTTCTGAAGTACAGATCTGGTCACCCCTTCCTCCTCCTCCGTAGTTTCTCCTTGACTGTGGAATAAAGTCCTAAAGCCTTTACATTGCAATCTTCTCCTGCTTATTTCTCTACCCCACCTCTCATTTGTCTGCTCCCACTTTGAGTGTGTGTGCACGCCTGTGTGTGCCTGTGTGCCTGTGTGCACACACACGCTCTCCCCATCTTCCCCCACCCTCCAACCTGACCACTTGGCCAAGTCTCAGCTTAGTTTTCATGTCCTTGGCAGAGGCTTCCCTGACCTCTCCCATAACCCATACCATCCTGTATCTTGATGTAATTACCTGTTTTCTCTCCAGGACCGTGGGCTCCTCCAGGGCACAGACTCTGTCCATTTCTTTACCCCCATCCTGCCCCCTAAGGCCCGTCATGGTGCCTGGCCCACAGGAGTTAGTCATAAGTGTCTGATGAAAGTAGGAAGGAAGGAATGAATATAAGAAAAAACTTCTGAGCATAAGTGAGGTTCTGTGTGCTGCTACCAACGTGGTACTGGAGACAAGGAGGGGTGTGGCTGGCACATTTGCACTCTGCAAGTCTTGGAGAAATGCCCAGCCATGCCCCCCGAGTAGTTCAGCATGGAGCAGGTTTCTGATACAAGAGTAGTAACAATAAAACAATTCTGTAATTGTTTTCTTTCTGTTCTAACATGTTCCAAAGAGAATTTATGAAAAAAAAATACATTACAAAATTTTAAAAAATCAATAAGTGAGAAAATTTGGTTTCTGGAAGAGGTTAGTACTCCAAATGAGGTTAATATTCTTAAAAAAGGGTGCACGCATAGGCCATGAATTGGCTCTGAGATACCTGGCAGTCCACGCAGAGAAGGAAGCATGATGGGTTTTAGGGTTTTGTGACATCCGTCAAATGAAAACAGGCTAATTGCTGTGGAGAAGAACAAGGTTTCCTGGTACTGAGGCCAGAAATTGCTCCTGTGGATTCTTTTAAAGAAGAAGCCAGCTAACATGATGGACAATCATCTCAGCTACGTCTTTGCAACAGGACAACGGGGACAGATCTTGGAATGGCCCTAAATGGTAGGCGATGGCCAGCACTTCAGTTCATTCTAGTAAGAGTGCTTCCATAATGACACCAAATCATGATGTCTATGCACCTTGGTCTCTGATGATTCAGTTTAGTCCAGGTAACTGTTTTAGAGTATTTGGAACAGGATTCCTGAACTGGTCTCTATAAGGCCTATGAACCTTTGAAACTGTATGGAAATTTTTGAACACATATTTATGAACATTCTCTAGGGATGAGAACTTATAATTTTTCCCTCAAAGTTCAGAATGACTCAGTTAGAGAAAGAGCTGGACTATATCTCCACAGGTTATTTATTACCCATCAATCTTTTCACTCTGCATTGTTTGGCCAGGAGTTCGGGGCTATACGATACAATGAGTGCAGGGAATCAGTATGTGATGCTGCAGGTTAAGACGGTCAGTGGAATTGGGCTGGAGTTTATGTCTCCCAGTGAAAAGTTGAGTGGCTCGGTGTTGTTTGAACCCAAGGCCAGCGCTGTTGTACTTCATGTTTATGAAGGAATAAACAGAAAAGACAATGCTCCATTAAAAGAGACAAGGGCCAGATCAGCCAAGCAGCCGTCCAGGCACCGTGGACTCAATCAACACCTGGAGCCACAGCCGGCAGCGGAGGAAGGGAGGTGGAGGTGCTAAAGGGAAGTGGTCTCCTGTTCCAGGTTGCCTTTAATCAGGTCGATTAATAAGAGTCTGTAAATAAGCCCTAATCAAAAGATGCCCTAAATCCTGGAGAACTCTCATGCTCTCTCTCTCTTATTTATTTTTTTTTGCATTAATTCTTTTCTGAGTAGAGATGAGAAAGGAGCCATTATCTAAATGAAGCTGGGTAAGGTGATTAGATGTTATTTACAGAAAGGGCATGAAATCATCCATTGGACCCTGGGCATGCTTAGCAAGACAGTATTTTGTTGACAGTGTCACTGTTTTTATCATTGCATGGGGATGCCTCTGGTGTGGGGAGGAGGGATTCCCTTATTTCAGTAATTGCCGATTACGGGAACTTGAAAAGTCCGTCATTTCCAATACAGCAATACTCAGGGGGCTGGTATCTAATGCAAACCACAGATTTTTCAATCAATCAATCAGCAGATACGTATTGATCGCCTACTACGTGCAGAGAAGATTCATGAGAAGTGGCAGCTGTGGAGTACAGCCCAGCCTCCAGGAAGCCTCCTTGCAGACGCGGTGTGCTGGGCAGTCCTTCCCTGACTTTCAAGGTGCCCCGGGATGGTCTGGAGACCTTGGTAAAATGCACAGTCTGGTTCTGGAGGTCTGAGGTGGGGCCTAAGAGTCTGTATTCCTAACAAGCTGGAGCCAGGACCACACTTTGTGTAGTCCGGCGGAAGACTGCAGATTGCCATGAGCGAAAGCTGGGTGCATGGGCTCCCAATAATGCTCCAACGCTAACTACCTGTGTGACCTTGGCTAAACCGCTTTGCCCTGAGCCTCAACTTCCCTTGACATAAAACCAGTGGTCCCTTTGGGCAGGTTGTGGACTCCACAATTCCTCCAGGGGCACTGTGACGTGGACTATGGGTGAATGGCGTCCTCTAGAGTTGTGCAGGACACAACCTGCCCAAATGTATACAGAGCTCCTGAAAGGGCTGGATCAGACAGTGGCTGTCAACTTTGGTTGCACTTTGCCATCAACAACTGAGTTTTTAAAATGCCAATACCTGAGCCCTCCTGTGATTCAGACATACTTGTTCCAGGATGAGGCCCAGGTGTTGCTACTGTTTTTTAAAGCTCCCCAGAGATTAGGAGATGATCCTTAAAGTCCATTGCAGCTCAAGGTCCTATGATTCTTAGACTGTGTCCACAGAAGCCTTCAATTGTTGAACTCGAGAAGACCAGAGGAGGGAAAGATGAGAGCAGAACGAGGAGCCCAGCGGGTGTTCCAGGGTGGATTTAAACAGAGCAACTGGGAGGGAGAAGCCACCCTGGGCAAAGCCATCCTGGGAGGAGCCACACGAACGTTACTGAGGTTTCTGTTCACGTAACAATTTCTATTTTGGCCAATGCTGGGGATAGACCCATGACCTCTTGTCTATTGGGAGAGAAAGACAAAGAGAGAGCAACGTCCATGAACGCATAATCATGCATAAGAGTGAGGCCTTGGGAAGGAAGATGGGGCAGGAAATGAGGCACATGACAGAGACCCCGATTTGGATCAGGGGGTGAGGAAAAGGCAACAGAGCTGAGAAAAGAAGAACAGGGAGAAGCACCCCCTTCCATCCCAGATGCTGTGTGTCTGAGGCCTTTTGGTGACAGGATGAGGGCAGGGAGGTAAGAGTGGGCCAGGGCTTGTCCCCAGCTGTATGAGTCCTGTGTCCCTCTTGAGGAATCGGCCACCCCTAGGACCATGTGATCCTGCCTGGTTAGAACTGGCTGCCTGAGCTTGGTTCTGGCTGCCCTTGGAATAGATGGTTTCGTGCATATGGGCATCGTGTTGAACCTAAGCACACTTTAAGTCTAACATGTGTGTCCTACTTTGTATTTTCTTGTCAATCCAATGTGTCTTTTTCTACCCTCATCGTCCTGTCTTTTATGCCTTTACCTGGAAACTGTGGCCGGGAATTCTAGAGGAGCGACCTGGGACTGGGGACTGTCCGTCTCCTTCCTGCCCCTAGCTCCACCTAAGCCCCACTCTCCACGGGCATTTTAACTAAAACGGCTTCTGCCTGCTCTGAGCAAAGGTGGCCTCCCAGGTCCACCCAAGGAGCGTGATTGATAGCACTGCTGCGGTGCGAGACAAAGAAGCCCTCTCTGGTTTTTGTATTAATGCTGGGTTATCTCCACAGTATTGATTTTTTGTTTGGCTTTTGAAATTTCTCTTCTCTGTTTCTGAGCCATTTCTATAAAAATGAAGGAGAAGGTGAGGGATGATGGCGTCCAGGTTGACAAGCTTTGCTGACTTGCAGTATGAGCTGCTATTTTCCATTAGGTCTTTCCGAGCCTGTCAACTGCCTCTCCTGGGCAGAAATATATTTAAAACGTGGTATGAAAAGGTCCCTGTGTGTCAACAGTAAGAGCCTGCCACCAGGTTTAGTCACTGGATTAATCTTCCCATCCTTAGCACTTGGGTCTCCTTCAAAGGGCAACGAAGATTTTGATGGACTCCAGCCTGCCTCTCCCAGTTCTCTTTCCCTCTCCAAAGACAGCTCATCTTCTGCAAAACTGCCAAGGGAAGAGGCTGGCCTTGGGGATGTTCACCCTCCCTTCCTCTTCTCTGTTTCTCCCTCAAATATGTCCCATTCTTTCCTCTCTCCTCCTCACCCCTTCTTCCTCTGAGAGCCGCCATCAACACCTGGGGGTAAATGACGTAGTGCGGAGTAAAGGGGGTCCTTCCCCAGGGGATTTTTCCTTTACTAGGATTTAAGGCTTAAGGATTTTAAGCTCTAAACAGTAGAATTTCATATATTTCTCAGCAGAGAGGGATGTTTTGGAGGAAGAATGGGAGTGCAGCATTCCCTGAAATCTGGGTGTCACCATCTACTTGTGCCATACTGGAGGTGCCACCATCAGATTGGAGGGTGCATTGGGCCAGTGCAGGTAGCGTGGCTGCATCTCACATCCTTGGGCCATTCATTCATTCAACTAGTCAACAAGCACTGGAATTGAATTAGGAAACTATTTGCTTACCACATTCGGCTGGACCCACAACCCTACTGTGTCAGGGTCTGTATCTCTTTAGCCATTCATTTTTCATTCCACGAGGAATCATGCAGACCTAGCGCCAGACACGGGGTAAGAGAATCTGTCCAGTGGAGCTGCACAGGCTGGAGACCCAGGGGTCGTTCCTGTCCTTTCTCCTTTCCCAACACCAGCACATCCAGGCATCTTGTCCTGCCTCCCTGCCACTGGCCTTGACCCCTCTCATCTAAAGCTTCTAGAAAAGTGCTTATCACATACAGCAGGCCCACGATACATGTTGGTCTACCACCACCCCCATCACACCCCCAAAACCTGATTTAACATGCAAGTCAGACTCCTCTGTTGCTCAGAAGTCTCCACTGACTCCCCGTTTTCCACAGAATAAAATCAGAATGGCTTTGAAGGGCACATAGGCCATTCAGGACGTAGTCCCTGCCATCTGTCCAACCTCATCTCTTGCAATTCCCTCCTGCACCAGTTGGGGTTCTCCAGATAAACAGAACTGTTGGGATATGTACCTATATTCAAGCCTTGGGAACAATCTGTGTTACCCACAGTTCAACAAGTTCAGTGATGGTCTCATCCCCAGACACCTTCCAAGCAGACATGTGAAATTAACCTTCGCACCCCCTTTGCCCTTGATGTTCTGGAAGTACTGCATCTCTTTTTAGCTTCCCAACCCGGTCTCTGGCCTTTGTGCATGCTGTTCCCTCTGCCTGGCTTACGTGCTCCCATCTTGGACACCTTCTCACCCATCCAGCCTCAGCTGGGGGCACTCTCTCTCCTTAACCCTTCTCGAACTCTCATAGATTTGGGAGCTTTGGTGTCACTGCTCTCATTCTGTTCGTACTTGGCTTTGTTGCCTCACTGATCATGCCACCAGTGCTGGCTGGCAAGCTCCCTTTCCACCGGGAAGGCAAGGGCTTATCTTTTCAATTTTGGCTAACTCAGGCCCTGGGGTGGGTGTTGGGGAAAATCTTTTGAGCATTAGGGCCTTAACCAATGATCTTGTAATCACCCTAGCACATCATTTTAGTTACTAATAAAGTGGGGGATTGAACTGGTAGGGCAATGACCACTAATCTTGTACTCTGATAGTTATTCTCCCCTTATTTCATAGTTATAAAGCTTTTAACTGAACCCACGGCCATCTGGAAGTAAAACTACATTTCCCAGCAGCCCGGGCAGCCATATGTGGCCACGTGACTACATCATGACCAATGGGATGCAAATGGAGGGTCCTCAGCACCTTCCGGGAGCCTTTCTTCTCTGTCACTTCCTCCACCCAACTGTCTGGAACCAAATGCCACCATCTCGGACCATGAGGATGTGGAGCAGAAGCAAACAGATGACTATGGACTCCCCCCCACCACCCAGCTCTTTGCTGCCTACATCTGAATTTTACTGGACAGAGAAGAATAGCACTATCTGATTTAAGCCACTATGTTCAGAATCTTTGTTTCCTGCAATTGTGTCCAATCATAAAAATACATCTTGAGAAGGCTTTCCTAACTCTTCAGGTGAAGTCAGGAGCCCTCATGAGCAAAGGGATCGAAGGAGGCTGGGCTAGCCCTGCTTACTCACTGCCATCCCAATCCAAAGGCATCCATTCCACTTTTGTGCATTTTCTGTGTTGACTTAGAATTTGGAAATGGACAGGCTAGAAGCTCCCTGAAGTCCCCATCATTTCTGGCCTTCTGAGAATCTGTCTATAGAGGTAACAAAATTAAAAAAGGAAACAATTCCAGAAAGAGAAGGAGGATCTCTCTATTACATATACATAGACAAACATGGATGTCAATAGCCACAGACTTTATTCCTGATGGTGGAACTTTAGGCAACGTGGCAGGTGTTGGGGAAGATCTGTGTCACCTCTGTCTATGTCTCGGGGCTGCCTGAGCGGCATCCTCTCATTTCCTGCCCACCTTGTACTACCCATCCCAGAGCTGGGCAGGTAGCAGGTATTAACCGGATCTGATGAATGAACACTGGACTGATTGAGCATATGCCGACCACTCCACACTAACTTTTGCACAGTAAATGCTCTCACCGGCTGTCTTGAAAGAGCTGTGGGTTTGCTTCTTGGCCTTCTTGGCAGTGGGGCCTTATTTCTTCCCAGTCTTGCCCCAGGAGTCTTTGTGGCGGGCTGGAGGGTCTGCCCAGCACCAAGCCATGGCAGAGACAGCAGATGTGGGAAGCAGGCTGGACCTACAGTGGCCACGCCAGTGTGGTGCATGCGTATGCACCTGTGGCTCATCACTATCTCTCTCCCAGGCTGGCGTTATTCTTTCCAAGAATTCACTCAAGCATCTCAGAAGGGTGCCTACTGCGGAAGACGATAAATTTAGAGCACTGGGCAGTTGGGCAGTTGGGAAGCTGCGGCCATCAGCAGCTGAAGTGGATGGGAGCAGAGCTGAATATCTCTGGGTTCAGTGGAGCTGCCCTAACCCCTCCATGGCTGTGGCTTTTCCCAGGTGCTGTTATTAACCCTATCGCACAGATGGGAAAGCAGAGGCACAGGCAGGTTCAGTCACTTGCCTGTCACCCTCCAGCCTGAAAGGGACTGTCCAGCTCCAGTTTTTAACCTCTATTTATCTGCTGATCCCATGAGTGTGTAATTGCTTTGCACACTGGATGCAATCCATGCAGAGGGCGTTGCTGCTGTGATTGCTGTCTTCCAGAGAGGGGCGGTGTCAGTGGGTGCCTTCCCCTGTGAGCTGAGACTTACTTCATCTTCCTGGGTCCCATTCGGGCAGCTGGGATGCAGCGATTGTGTGAGCACGTGTGTGAGAGCAGATGTCCATCGGCACCTGTGCACATGCCTGTGTGAGGATGCCCCGCCACCGCCACCTCCAGCCTTAGCGGCGGCTGCTGTTTCCAGTGCAGGAGAACCTGCACTTTGCCCCATCGTGCAGTCCATCATTTTTCCAGCGGGGCACCTGTCATCAGCACTCAGGGAGCGTGTGTCATCTGGGCCTGAAGGATGGCTTGGCTCGTGGAAGGGCTCTGGCAGGGGTGGCGACTGTGACCCGGGGCAGGAATAGATGGGACAGGGCAGTCTCTGTCCAGTTGCCCTAGTAATGTGGGGGTGGCCCCAGGAGACATGCCCTGGCCTCCGCTCCCACCCTGGGGCTCTGTGTCCTGCCTGTCAGATCAGTATGAGAGAGACGGACTGAGTCCAGGGCCACGTGAGCCCTGCCCAGGGTCAGCCTTCATTCATCACTTTCTCTGACACCGTTTCTGTGGCAGCCTCTCTCTTTCAGTGGAAGGGGAGAGAGGAGGAGGGGAAGGGAAGGAAGGGAAGCTTCGAGGGCCTGCGGGGCCTGAGGGGTTAGTGAGATGGAGATGAGGCCCAGATTTAGGACCAGGGGTCGGGCCAGCCTTAGGAAAATTGGTGGAGGATGGAACCTGGGCCCAGGAGGCCAGAAACACGGGCGAGCCAGCAGCGTTGCCTGGTGATCGCGCGCACCAGCCCTGCAGCCGAAGCCTGCACGCCAGTCCAGGCGCCCACCTCAAAGGCACTGGGAAGCTTCACCTCTCTGTGCCTCCGTCTCCTCACCTGTGGAAGGTGAATCTTAATAGTCTCTGCCTTACAGGGCGTTGTGATGGTCACAGGACTTAGAACGCGGGTTGGCCTTAGCAAGCATTCAGTAAAAGGTAGCTGCTACCGCCACTGTTACTGCCCTGGTTGAAGCTCTACCCGTAACCTACCACGGAAGCTTGGTCAAGAGGGTCTCGTCCCTCTGGGCCTCAGCTTAATGTCAGGCTGCATAATCTCCCTAAACCCTCTGAGTCGTTACTGTATACGGGGGACAGTAATTCCAGCAACAGAAAGGGGTCCCGCATAGGGAGCAGGTAGGAAACAAGAGGGCATTTGTCACGCAATGACTTGGAGGGTCCCTTCCAATGCCTGCATGAAGGTAGTTTGCTTTTGGAACACCTACCCTTTTTCGTGATTTCCCCAATTCAGCCCCATCTGTAACCTGTTCTCCTAGAATTTTGCTTATAGCCAGTTGTGAAACTGGGGACCAAGCTGACAAGGTAATGCTCCAGGTTTAGCCTTGCTCTTTTCAAAGGAGATCTGGACGACTGAAAATTTTTGGAGGCCTAATGGAACAGCATGCTAACGGCGGCATTCCAGGCATTGTGGCCGGCAGGGTTGGGACAAGCTGGGTTTTTCCAGGGAAGAGGCTGCTCATTGCCTCCCTCGTCATACCCTGTAGGCAGCCCCTTTGGGGGTGGCCATCCTCGATGTGTGTGGCTGTTTTGGTTTCCCTCCCTCCCTCCCTCCCTTCCTTCCTTCCTTCCTTCCTTCCTTCCTTCCTTCCTCCCCCACTTTCTTTTTCTTCTTGGATACAGGATTTTAATGTGCCAGGTAGTTCAGTCTGCCCTGAGCCCTGCAGGGTTAAACTTGGGTCCATACCGTGTGCACACATGCACATGCAACTGACCCTGAAGCTTGGAGGCCCTTGGAGAACGTTGCCTTCACATCATCACTTTACAGAAGAGAAAACTGAGTAGGGCTGTGATAGATTTCCCCAAAGCCACACTGCCAGTTAAAGATAGGGCTGGACAGAATCAAGATCTCTTTCCTCCTGCAAATATCTTTCCGGATATCAAGTTCTTCACTTCATAAATGAGAAAACAGCAGCCCAGAGAGGTGTAGTGACTTACCTAAGGCCACACAGCTAAGGCTTTTATCTGCCTTCCCCAATCATGATCCCCCAAAGACTCCACCTTTCCCTAAGGGTGCAAGTGCCTGTGGGCTGGAAGCAAGGGGTCCTGGGTAAAGAGCCCCCATTAGTGGGGAAATGGCTGATTTCCCCCGTGCTCCCTCTGGCTCCCAGGTTTGAGCAGATCCTGCCTCTGAGGGCTGAGTTCATGGATTTCCTCCTGCAGCCAAGCAGCCTGCCCCACAGTGCAGACTTTGAAGTGGGCCCTCTGTCCTCCAGCCCCCCAGCCTGCCCTGCCCGGAATGCACCCAGCCTCCAGCCTCTGGCTCACTGGCTCAGCTACAGCCCCGGCCAGGCCTTGCCGCAGCCTGCTATAGGCTCTGGGCTGGACACATTCATAGAGGATTATTTTATTTAATTCTCCAGTGACCCTATAAGGGAATTGCTGTGATCAGTCTTAATTTAAAAACGCAAAAATCAAGGCATACAGGGTTTAAAGTAACCTGCTCAAGATCATGCTGTGAATGGTGTCAGTAGTGGTAGAACCAGACTACAGCTTGTTCTGGAGCCCAGGCTGTCAACAGCCTCAGCATACTTGAGCCCACCCCGAGACGGCACCACGGCTCGGTCCACAGCCACCTCGTCCTGAGGCCCGGCAGACATTCTGCTCCACCATCCCAGCTTCTGACCTCCGGAAGCAGACACCAAAGTCCGTCTGGATCAGTTCAGACACTGGCTGGTGTTGTCCTTGCTAGTTCCTCACGGGGACTTTGAACAACAGTTGGCTAAGGACAGAGCCCACACTTGCGCTGACGGTCAGACGGTCCTCACGGAATTCCAGTGTCAGAAGGGACCTTTAAAACAATCTACTCCAGACACTCTTGTGTTGTTTTCCTTTTATAAATAACCTTTATTGTATTTTTCTTTAAAAGTGAAAGCTTAGAAAACATGGGCGAGCTAAATAAATAAATTAATAAATAAATAAAACTACTCGCAATCCTCTCTCCCTCCAGAGATAATGATGATGAACGTTTTGGTTTGTATTCTTTCCACTTTAAAAAGTAATAAAATATTTCCCATGAAATAGTGAAGATACAGAAAAGAATATAGCAGGCACTCATATGTCTACGACTGAGGTGTGAAAAATGTTGTGTTTTCTACTCATTTTACTAAATGAAATGCTACTGTGTAATTGAGGACTTCTTGGTTTCCTGCTGCACATTGCCATCATGCTATCTCTTCCAGAAGTTTCTGAATTTGGAGAGCACCTTTCCTGCCCAGTTTTTATACTTAGCCACGTTGGTAAGTCTTCACCCATAATGACATAGCATTGATTTGCATAAACTTGACATCAATGCCATCATCCAGTATGTATAATTCTGCAACTTTCTGCTTTTCCTCAGCATTATGTTTTTGAGATTTAGCCATGGTATTACACATAGATCTAGTGAATTACTTTCAACTGCTGTATAGGACTCCATTGTATGATTATGCTATTATACTATACTATAGTGACTATACTATGTTACTGTGCTATGTTTTTCCAGTCTACCAGGGATGGTCATTTAAGTGTTATTAATGTCTGGTTATAACAAATAATGCGGCAAGATCTATACAAGGTATAGATCTCCCTGTGTATAGTGAGAGAGGAATTGCTGGTTCATGGGATCTCAACTTTAGCAGTTATTGTCAAAATAGCTGTACCCGTTTGCATTGCTATCTGAAGCATGTGAGTCCCCATGGCATTACGTCTTTGACAAAACTAGGTATTATGAAGCTTTTTGATTTTTTCCAATCTGATGAGTATGAACTGGTATCTCATCATGATTTTTAATTGAGATTCCCTGAGTTTTAGTCAGGTTGAATGTCTTTTCATAAGTTCATCAGTCATTCTCCTTTGTGAATTATATTTCATATACTTTGACCACTTTTCTATTGGGTTGTTTGTCTTTTTCTAATAGATTTATAAAAGTTCTTAGATATTCTGGCCAATCTTCCATTTTTCATCATGAGGGCTGCAGATATCTTCTCTCAGGTTGTCACTTCATTTTTCACTTTGATTAGGGGATGCGTGTGTTTGTTTTAAGGTAGTCTAATTTGTCAGATGTCTCTTTTACGGTTTTTGCTTTTCACATTTTGTTAAGAAAATACCTCCTAATCTGATGTCATACAGATAAACTTCTACAGTTTTGTTTTTGGAAAAGTTTTAGAGTTTTACTATTTTGCATTTAGGTTTTTAATCCACCCAGAATTTATTTTTCTATATGATAGGAGGCAAAAATTTAATTTCAGTTTCTTCCATATGAGCAGCCGATTGTCTCAATAATTTTTCAACTCTTTGACATGATATATGACAAAATGAAGGTCCAGAGAGGTGGAAGGACTTGCCCAGGGTCACCCAATGACCCAGTGGTGGGATCATGACACAGAATATGTTTTCTTAACTCCCAGTCTGGTGTGTCAGTACGATGATACTATTGGGCTACAAAATTCCATCTTGGGCTGTTTTTACTGCCCTCATCTAGAAATGTACAAGTCTGATTACACATTTCTTGAAAGTGGAGATTCTGTCCTTTTCTCCTATCACCTCTAAATATTTATTCAGTGCAAGGCCAAGCATCTGGTAGGCACTCAGGAAGACCATGTTGAAAAAATAAATCACTGAATAAATCAACAGACTGATTCTAGAATAATCAGTTCTTTTTAAATTCAGCTCTTCGTTTCATCTCATATAGTTTCTATATTTAGGCATATCATTCATTCAACATGTACTGAATGCCTATTATGTTCCAGGCACTGTGCTAGTTGCTGGAGATTAAAAGAGGAGTAAGATATGTTGCCTGCTCTCAAGGAACTGAAAATGTAGTGTGAGAGACTGAAAAGTCAACCAGTAATGCTACAGCTGTGCTATTAAACAATACGCAATGGGGGCCGGGCGCGGTGGCTCACGCCTGTAATCCTAGCACTCTGGGAGGCCGAGGCGGGTGGATCCCTCAAGATCAGGAGTTAGAGACCAGCCTGAGCAAGAGCGAGACCCCGTCTCTACCAAAAAATAGAAAGAAATGATCTGGACAACTAAAAAAATATCTATATAGAAAAAATTAGCGAGGCATGGTGGCATATGCCTATAATCCCAGCTACTCGGGAGGCTGAGGCAGGAGGATTGCTTGAGCCCAGGAGTTTGAGGTTGCTGTGAGCTAGGCTGACGCCACGGCACTCACTCTAGCCTGGGCAACA